>SMSR01008341.1:0-18175 GCA_019453355.1 Ceratina japonica
AATTTATTACAAATACAAAAAACGGAGGAAAACGACTTGCGAATAAACAAAATCCAAAGTTTTCCAAGCTAAATGAATTAATAATGGAAATAGATTAATATTTACGAGATTATGAAATTGGAATGAGAGAAATCGAGACATTTGACGGTTTTTTAATTACGTCAGTGATTTATAGTCATTCGACGGAGTCTGTTGAAGGGTTCGGGGGACGAAAGGATCATCGTTTCGACACATGTCCACGGTGGGCTCGCGGACCATTTTAGGGTGAGCCTCCCTCGTTCTTCAAAAACCGGCCAGTGCATATGTCGTAGGAAGAAACATAATGTTATCAGGTCGTCGGTACGGCGGCGGAGAGGCGAGCGACGTCGCGAGGAAACCCTTGGGGAGCCTCGTCCACTTCGTCCTTATTGATATACCGAATAAACACACTTGGCAGCTAGGCGGGATAGCTTTGCGAGGCAAATAGACTCGAAAGGACCTCGGTCCTCGCCTTCGCCCTCTTAAAGTGGAAACTACCGTCAAAATAGCG
This sequence comes from Ceratina japonica, assembly GCA_019453355.1. NCBI lineage: Eukaryota > Metazoa > Arthropoda > Insecta > Hymenoptera > Apidae > Ceratina > Ceratina japonica. The sequence goes on from SMSR01008341.1 coordinate 530, forward strand.
TTCACAGTTTCCTCTCGAACTCCATTAGAACAGAACAATTATTTCTTATTCCCAGTTTTAAATACATTTTCATACACTCTTTCTCGCGTTTGCCTGGAAATTTCGCGATGCGTTTCTCGGCATCCGAACTCGCGTCGTGTCTTTCAACTTTCGACCCTTATCGATCGACGCCCTTATCGAGCCTCGGCGCACCTTGTGTCCAGCTCTCGACGGTAAATAAAAATGGCCGGTTTTTCCCATCAGCCAGCACACACGCATCCGGCCCGTTCCTCGCCCAGACTCGGTTTTAAATTCCGCGAGTCAAAGCGATGTTTGACATGGAAATGTTGAACGATGCATTAAACATGCCGGTTCCTCTCTTTTCCACGGAAAGAGGAAGAGGAATCGAGCTCTCCCTGGCTCTCCGCTCGCCGGTCTCGAGGAAGGAAGGGCCCCCGATCCGATCTCCACCGCACCCGCCCCCCCCTCCTCCTCTCCTCAAACGCTATTGTTCGAGCAATGTTTATTTAAGCAAACGAAAGGAGCCGGCGTTTCGACCGGCGCTGAATTTTCTATCCTCACGGACCGGCTTCCGGTTCGGATCGATACCGACGCGATGCACTGCCGTATTCCTAGCGCAACGCGTTTCCCTCGCTCTGCCAATCTTTTCATTACGCAAACAAATCGATCTGAACTACCGACGATTCCTTGTATCACAATTTTTAATCGCGAGACGTACAAGCGCTTGAACCGTCGGAGTCATCGGTCACGGTTCAATCGACTCGCGCCGGCAGGGAAAAGGGCAACGGAACGGTGGCAGAAAAAGCGGAGGGTCGACGGCTTAAAGCGGTCTTAAAGAAGCGAGGGCTCTTTAAATAATGCAATAAGCTTGATATCATTTGCCGGACAATGGGGAAGGAGGAGCCCCTTTTAGGGCAAGGTCCGGCGAAATTGGCGTTCGCAGGTGCTCGCCAACCCCTCGGTTTCACGACTCCCTGATTCGCGACGCCGCCGCGTTTTCACTCGCACCGATAATTGCCGCCGATAACAGACGTAGTAATTCTCCGAGCGTTGCGCTAACGTGAAAGGGCGAGATTTCGTACTTACCGGGAGAAATGCCGAGTTTCACGTGAAGACTGCTGGGACTTCTGTGATCGGGAGTGGTCACGGGGGCGGCAATGGGTGGCGACAGGTGAGGGTGTGCCGGTGCTCCGCCACCTGTCGTCGTCGTGGTAGTCGTCGTGGTGCACGGATTCAGGGGCGAGGTCCTCTTAAAAGACTGTTCGGTCCGCCACGCGACCTCGTTATCGCCCATCCAAACTTTACCTAAAAAAAAAAAAAGAACGAAATCATTAATATTAGGAAGAATGAGAATACAAAAATAAAACTATCGCCCATCCAAACTTTACCTAAGAAATAAAAACGAAATCATTAATATTAGGAAGAATGAGATTACAGAAATAGAACTGTCGAGTATCGACGCGGAGTCGCAAACGTGGCCAAACAAATTTTTCCCTTCGATGCCTTTTCTTCTCTTTCTCTCTCCCTGTATTAATATAACGCCGTAGGGTCTTTGTATCTGCGCAGAAAATGGCTTCCGCCCCCTTCACGAGCTCGCGTAATTAGCAACCCTCCGGATCCCCTGTCCCTATTCCTGCCAGTTTCCCCGGCTTTTCCCTCGTTTCCCTTAATTTCTGGGAACAATGCCGGCTCGTGGATGTTGTTCCAGCCTGCAGTGTCTAATTACACCCGGGACCCAGCCGTAATTTCGCTCTTTCCCTACTATATACGGGGTATCGAGTCCTCGAAACATTTTTCATAATTATTACAGAAATCTGATACATGTACGAGGGACTTCGTACATAGTCTTCGCGACCCCTGGTGGAAATATGCAAAAATGACCATATAGTACAAATGTAAAAAATTTGAGAATTTTGTAATAATATCATAATTTTTGATAAATGTTCCGAAAGACGGTCAGAAAAGAACAGATTATGACAAGAATTGACGAAATCTAGTATAATATGTTGAATTTTGACATAATTTCTTCACGAATATATATTATCAGATTTTGTGAAATTTTAACATATTAAATTATGTCAGGATTTAACATATTATATTAGATTTCGTCGATTCTTGTCATAATCTGTTCTTCTCTGACTGACATTTATCAAAAATTATAATATTATTACAAAATTTGAGAATTTTTTACATAATTTGTAATATATGGCCATTTTTCAACATTTTCTGCCCAATTATGACATGCATATTTCCACCAGGGACTGATGTAAAATTTTGATTGTTACCATGAATTGATGTATATACTATTTGATATCGTGAAACGTGCATTGGGAATCGGTGAGGAAATCGAGATTGGCAAAATGTACGTGACGAAGGCTGCACGCAAATATCATCCCGCGTGTGCTAGACAGTGAGTCAGCCCCAGCTGATGAATGATTTAGTTTCAGCCTCTCCACCGGTACTCTGCTAACGAGGGCGAGAAAGCAGACATTTCAGGAGCCTGGCGAACTAAGGAAAACGAGAGAGAGAGAGAGAGAGGCGGAGAGGGAGGGAGAGCATAAGAGGGTGGAAAGCGAGACTTTGGTGGGTGTTCAAGGGTGAGAGAAGGAGCAGCAGCGGGGAGAAAGTGTAGCCTGGCGCTAACTAAGGGCGTCGGCTAATCAATATCATCAGAGAATGGCCGCTGACCTCGGCCGGCTGCTCCACGGATCCTCCATTCTTATGCCGCGAGAGGTTCTATATACGAAAAGAGAAAAGAATCGAACTTTCCTCTCGCGCGCGAGAAAACGAAAGACCCGTTCGATTTCTCGCGGGATTTCGTTTCGCGTTCATCTGCATTAATTAGCATGCGCCGCGTACCGTGGCGAGGATAATAATTAATAAGCAACGAGGAATTCTGGGGCTGGGTAATTATTCGGGCGGCGCAGACTATTTTTATTTTCTTTATAATTAATAAGAATAATGCGCCCGGTAATTAGACGCCGCTGCTCGCTCTGCGACGGACCAAAGTATCGGAGCCCGTTGCATATTATTAAATATATTATTATATTAATTACGCGCCCGCGGTTGCGCAATTAGATTAATCGCTGCCGGCAATTATACCGCGCCGCGAGTCGATACTCAAATTCGAGTCTAACCTCTCAATTCTCTATTCTCTCTTTCGTCGAATTCGCAAGTCTGAATCTCTCGGGCCGCGGGGCATTCCTTCGGGTCCCGACGATAGTTCCTTTAATCTCGTGGTGTTTGCATGCTCCCTCGGCACCCTCGCCGCGGTCCGCGGAGACAAACGGGACCACCCCTCGAGGGGTGGCGAGATTGACGTGCCTCCGCGTCCACGCTCTGGAAAATTCAATTACGCTCGCCGCGCACCGATTCGCTCGCAGCTTTTTCGCTAAAAAAAATCATCACGCGTCGGCGATATTAATGAAAAGAGCCGGTTTATTATTCTTAAGCGAACGCGAGCCATTAACCGCCGAGAGCGAAAGCGTTTCCTGCGTTCTACGCTTTTTCACCGAAGTATGCTAATCGATTACATCAACGATAGAGATCGGCACCGAGGCTCGTTTCTCGGGCCCCGAAAACGCGGACTCTCGCGTAAACAGAGCCATCCGTTCGGCGGTTGCACCCCCGCAGCACTCGAGGGCGGCCGTCGCTCTCCCCCTTTCGCGTTCACCCCTCGCTCGTCCGTCCGCCAGGCGCGAACTCCATTCACGGGTTTATCACTGTCCAGATAACAACGATTTACCTACGGAGTCCGACCGGACGGGCGACGGAGGGTTTGAAGACTAGCGGAGGGAGCAAGAAGAAAGGAATAAGAAAGAGTGGAACGGGAGGCCGGCCGGCCACCTTGCATTCAGAAGTATTTCACTTTAACGGCCCTCCGGGGGATTGGCTGACCCTGCTCGAAGACCCTTCACCGTTTCAGCATAATGGACCTCTACATTACTTATTCGTCCTGGCCAATGTCCTGCCAGAAGCGACCGCGCTCGTTTCCACGTCCTTCCATTTCCGTGCCGCGATTAATCGCGCCGGCCACGGCTTCCTCGATCCACGCGGACAATGGAAACGAGCCCTCAGCCCGGGAGTTCAATTAAAACGTCCGACAAATTCAGACGATTCGACTGTTTTTTACATATATATACACGATCCGAAAAATTGGTTTACATCGCGAGCCTCGCGCATCGTAGAATTCGACTTCCGGCGACATCACGTATTGCACGATTTCAGTGAAAACGCGAGCCGATCCCCGGAGGCAATCCGGTTTCCCGCGGTACTCGAAAGAATTGAAAATTCCTGCTCGTCCGAGGTAGAGGGGGGAACAGGAAGTCGGAGGGACAGGAGAAAAAGTCCGGACGCGGATAAAGCGTTCGATATAAGATTAATAGCGGAGGCCGGTGACCGAGGCCCAGCCGGTGCGCGCACGTACACGCGAGGGTGGGCACGCGTGTAGTATAGAAGACGGTGATTCCTCTCTTTGAAGGTGGAATCGTGGCCAGTGACCAAATTGAATCCTGCTTAGGACAGGAGGAGCCCGCCGTTCTGCCCTCGAGCACTTTCTCCAATAAATAAATTGCTCCACGGACGAATCGCGCTCTTCAATTAAAATCGTTCGACGTCCCCTTACCGAATTAAGGAGGTTCATCTGGTACGTAGCAAGTCAAATGCAAGTTATAGAAAAGGGGAGCTTGATTTCACTAGCATACATGTTAATAACGGAGGTTATCTACTCTAAAGATGCAGATTTCGTTTGTTGTGTTTATATATTTCTCGATTCATAGTCACCCAATCTACCTAAATTTGCAATTAAAATATTCGTTAAATGATTCTCTTTAATATGACACAAGTTTCATTCAAAACTGCCTGTCAATAGCTAATAAATTAGCGATAGAAGTCTGGGAAATCACTCTTTTCCATATGACTACATGTAAAATTGTAAAAAATATTTATATTATGTCGACCCTGCGTCGGTCCCTGAGGACCGGCACTAGAATTTTCGTTTTACTGGCGTCTGTCCGTGATACCGATAGTGTTAAAGTTAAAAAAATAAAATTAGTCTGAATTAGATCAAATATGATTTTAATGAAATTTATTGAAACATTCTAAACAAAAATGCGGCGCCGGGCTCAACGTGTTAATATCGTATGTTAAGGGCTATTTCTTTAAGCAAAAACACAAAGTTGATTCATCTAAAATATAGAGTACTTATTATAATCAATTCACATAGTAAATAATTGTTTCACATACTACGCACACATTACACAAACCTAAAATATAGAGAATCAACAATTAAATGTTTGTACTTCCCTTTATTATATCACTGAAAGATTTATAGAAAATTATATTGGCTAATTCCTGTAAACTTCCAAAATTCTCCTTCACAAACTATCCATATACTCGGCCGTGCCTGTTTATTTATTACTCCGTCTGTCTTACTCCTCTTTAGTATCCCTCCCCTCTCGAGTATATATCCACATCCATATAACTGACGAATTATACACAAAGCTTACATTAATATCTCATCATTAAGGTATCCAAACGACTTAAAAATTATTTTTAGGTATCCTGGTATACTGTTATAGACTATCAAATTTTTTTTGGTGATCTATCTGTTAATTCCTTAACCGGATGAACCTCCTTAATACGATCGCGATCTCGATTTCAACCGTAATCTCAACAATTCCGTATTCGAAATATAGTTTCATAATGAAACTGATATCCATAGATAACGACACGTGGTCCGTGTAACGGGGTCACGAAGATGCTCGGACTATCGATGAGATAACGCGTCTATGTAACGACCGAGCGCGAAGGAAATGTGTAATACACGGCTATATAGAAGCAGAAGTAAATAGCGGTGCATGCGGTGTCTCAGGTGCAACGAGGTGCACGTGTGAATAACCTTTAATCGGTCGACGGTTCGCTCGGAATAATCCAGGGGCGAGATAATCGGCGCCGAAACGTAACCCCGTACTTATCGCCGGATCTCCGATTGTCAGTTTCGTAATTTCAATAACGGCGACCGCGGTTGTTCACAGATAAACGCGTTGCGCGATCGCGTCACGTACGAGTAACATAGCGCAATCGCGACCGGCCGATCAATAATACAAATAGCCGACGAGAGCGGTGCTCGAAGAACGGGAAAAATCAATTTGCATGTTAATTATTTAAAGAGTTAGCGTGAGCGGGCGAGTGGAGTGGAACCGCGGAAAGAGAATTGAATATTTAAATGGGACGCGAGATTGGTGGATTAGAGCGGTTTGTTTAAGAGCAGCTAACGTGTAAGTTGCGGCCAACATGAAAATCGAAGGAAGAGAGTAGGCAACTAATAGAATTAGCGTCGCGTGAAACTGTTATCGTTATCCGTATAATCGGTCTCACAAGTGGAAGCAGCGTCGAACGCCGGCCGAGACACGCGCTTATCGCGTTAATTGCTTTTTCATTCAAAACGGAATTACTGAACGGAGCGGCCGAGTTCGACGACGAGGACGGAACAGGAAAGAACGCGGTAGCGAGAGCGAGATGGAAGAGGATGCCTGGCTGGCAGTCGAGCCGAGGGAGAATTATTCTATTTCTCCTCTCCTTTTATCGATAACGATGTAAGTTAATTGCACCGAGGTAATTAAATTACTTCGAGAGGTTCATTAGGATGACGCATTATAGTGGAAAATTTATGCTGTTTACTCTGGAACTAATAAAGCAGCTTTATCTCGGCGAAGTATCCGATTATCAAAGCGTTACTATTATACTTACGCTGGAGGCCAGATAATGATACTAATAGGCGCGCAATGGGATTATTAGAAAACGGCCGAGACACGAGGCTATAGCCAACATTTTATTACACCGTTTCCACCGCGGATAATTAATCGATCACGTATTCGAATCAATCTACGTCCTGGAACAACCGTTTCCGACGAACCGTTCCGTCGACTTTCTAAGAATCCTGTACCGGGAGAAAATCATAAGGAGATTAAGAACACCGTCTCCGCGATGTTCGTCGAGGAATTCCAGAAAAGGGGAATCGATCTCCGCGCCGGGGGGAGAGAGAAAGAGACAAAGGCCCGGCATTCATCGCGAGAGAACGGTTTCCCTATTTTCTTGCTGGTTGCCCTTGTCACAGTGGCGATCGATAAAACCGGCCTCGCCGCCTTAACCCTCGCCGACCCCTTGTGTACACTGTGTTCCGTTCGCGTTCACGAAAACGCTTTGAACCTCGAAATGCACTTTCCCTCTTCGGTCTCTCCCACGATTTCTGTCCGAGGCCGCGTCGCGAAAACCTGGACGATTCCGGTGTTCGAGGAATCCGCTCTTAACGAGCCATAGGAATTTTTCCCTGCTCGCGATTATTCAAAACGTTTCCACGGCTCGCATAATCGCGATTCCTAGTCAGCCATTATGTAAATGCCGACCTGAGCGCGTCGACCAATAAAAAACGTGAATAATAAAGAGCCGGGGCCAGGGTGAAGGGGATGCGAGCGGCAAGGGTTGCGAGCGCAAGCGCGAAACCGCCCTCCTCGGGAAACCACCCTTCGGCATAACTCCTTGCGCCCGAACACGTAGCCAATCTGCATGAAACCCGCGGCGTCCCGACGCCATTTTCGCGTTCCTTTAAATCGCGAGGGGTGGGACTCGCTTTGGAATCTAACGAAACGATAGTTCCTTTTTTATTGTTCTTCTATTAACCCTTTGTTGTACTTTAACGAATCGTGATCATAATTTTTATTTATTTATTTATTTATTTAATTCACGGGTAATTAACCCTTTTACATATTACAGAGAATGGTACAGAGCAGTAAAAAAAAGAAAAAAGAAAAAGAAATATTATAACGACTGAGAAGCTACTATAGGTATCATATTGGATTGTTCGGAAAGTAATTTCGTTTTTTTTTTTTATGAAAACGAAAGACGATTTTCTTACAGTGAATAAATATTTTATTTAATTCGATAAATTTAACCTCTCAGCGTTCTCACAAGCTGTTTTTTTTATAGCAAACGTATCACGAATCATAGTTGAGTTCACGAGAGAATAAGATCAGTTTTCGATCACTGTTACGAGAAACAGAGGAAAATAACTTGAAAATGGACAAGGCCGAAAGTTTCGAGCTAAATGGTGCGGGGAAGGGTTAAATACATTTCTAAAGCGAATTCTCGGAATAATATTCGAAGGACAACGTGAAAGGCAGAACAGTATCAAATGGAGGATTGGTGAGGTGACGGAGGCAACGATTTTCGATGCGTTTCGGAGTTGAAAAGAGAAACGTAACCCGGCGCAGTTTCCGAGCGGATGATACAGGGGACACGGTCGATTCTCTTGTGAGTACAGCTGAATGTTTATGCCTGCGGCTCGTGGTCGACGTACCGTGTCGAGCATCCCTCGGCCCGGGGTTGAAACGTTACCAATGGAAGTGGAGATGCACGATTTCAGCCAGCTACGCCCCTTTTGTGTTTGTACTTCTACAGAAGCAATTAATGTAACCAGTTGAATACGATACGCGTTCACGATATAGTCGGGCTTCAAGAGGGATTTGCAATTTTAAATATTAGCTTGTTCGGAAAGTAATTTCGTTTTTTCTCAAGAGGACTCAAAATTGTATTTGAATTTTAACGTCCAATGATAGAATGTTTACTAATTAGCAAAACGACCTGTTATTCTTGGACGAAAACCTCAATTAGAGTCAGATCAGAGGTTTTCGTCCAAGAATAACGGGACGTTTTGATAATTATTAAAGGACTCAAAATTATTTTTTCACGGTCAACCTCACACTTAAACCTACTAGTTAATCGAATGATACTTATTCACATTCCCATCGACGAAATCAAACCGATCTTGCAAGGGACTTCGATTTTATGTTCATCTCGTATTTGACACGAGATTGGACGCTTGCGCGAATGATAAAGAGAGAACAATCGATAGGAACGTTTTCCATTAAGATCAAAGATGGAAAGGCAGCGGTGATCGCGGCGTGGCAACTTCAAAGGGGTGGAAAAGTTGGCGAGGGACGGAAACGGGAGAGCGGGCAGCCGATTTTAAAATCACAATGGCAGACACACGTCGACGCCGTCTAAACCATTCCGCCCCTCTTCGATCCGAAAAAGCCGGCTGGCTCCGTCTGTTCGCTCCCCGTCCTAGCATCTGCGTCTATTTCGCTCCTAAACGCTTCTTCCTGCGTAACCGCGCACGCACACACAGTGTCTCGAACCTCGCCCCGGCCAAAGGGAAAACGCGTGGAAAGGTGCGTGGCACGGACCCAGCACGCGTTCCGTAGGATTCCGCAGCAACACACAACCCCTGCCGGCACTTCTCGCCCAATCGAGGGGGGCCACCCCTTCTCCAAACATTTTAAACTTTTTTCTCTTCTCTCTCTCCTAACGACACACGACTTTCGATCGGGCGGCGAGGGGTGTCCGCCGTTACGCGATTTTTTATTTTTTATTCGATACTCCCTTGCGATCGGGACCGGCAATTCTCTTTGACTTTGAACGAGCCGAGACTTATATTCCCCGCGTGGTTAACTTCCGCGCGCCAGTCGCACGTTCGAAGCTCGGCTCGGTTTTGGTGGGACGACGAGATCGAATCCGCGATGCATTTATGCGAGTTGCACGTGGGAACCGGCGCGGCGATAAGGCGGGTGGCGAGCCGGCTTATTAAATTCCTCGGCCGGCTTCCACCCGGCCAATCGCCGGCAATCATCTCCCGGTACACCTCCCAGTCTCTCTTTTCCACTCTCTACGTAATTAATCTCCCGGTCGGGCGAGCGCGCGCGCGCGCGCGAGCGAGCGAGCTACTCGCACCTCGTTACTTTTCCGTCGGCGCGCGGCCGCACGCGTTTCCCGAACTCGCCAGATTCGATTCGATCTCGTTGCGATGCGAATACGAGCGGTGGACGATCGGTATTAAAAAGATGTTCAGGGAGCATTGATATCGCGGTATTAGATCGTGGGCAATTACACGCGCGCAGCGGGCGGCAGGAATTACGTGTCTTTATTCAGATTAATCTGAACGCGCGCGTAGCCGCGTAACAGCAACGGGCTCCTTAAAGGCTGAATTAAACCATCAACGAACGGGGTAGGCCCTGATTAGACAAGCGTTACGCCACGGGCCTGTGAATGCGAGGAACAACCGTGGCGAGGCCCCGGCCGAGCCGCGTAAGTAGGAAGGGACTGGAAATCGTTCTGGCAGAAAATCATTTCCTATTCAAAGCGCGGTGCCTTTCTGGTTAGTTCCATTCTCGGTCGTAAATGTACGGCACCGGCGCGTCTTATTTCACAGGGGGAAACGGGTTTAATTAAGGCGTTATTATTGCCGTTCCCGTTCCCCCCCGCTCTCTTATCTCGACGATTTCGCTGTTTTCCTCGTCGAAAGCGAGTCCGGCCACTCGGAAACTCGTACGTATTCATATTCAAATGGGGCTACGTTAATAACCTTTTTACTCGCCGGAGAGCCCCTGGACAATGACGATTCTCATGTTCTCCCGTCTGCGAAAGGCACGAGTGTGCACGTATTACCCGTATATCTACACGGCGAATGGAGGGAATTTACGATTATAATTCGGATAGATCGCGAAGACAATGAAAGACAAACGTTGAACGATTTTCCACTTCGATTCTTTCCAAAGATTACGACTCCCACGCGCGCCTACTTGCCTGCTCGCTCGCTCGCGAGCCTTAAACTCCGGCGAGACGTTCCGCGCGGGGGAACGCGACTTTTCGCCCGATCATTTGGCTACGCGCTTTACGACGCGCCTCCTCGAGATTTATGAACGGGTGTGTATAAAGGCAAACGATCGCTGCGACGACGGGGAGCATGATCTCGCGACGCGAGGAGGAGCGGAGGACAAAGAAATAATCGGGGAGAAGAAACGGCAGAAGAAGCGGACGAAAAAGACGCGCGCGGTACGCGGAACAAAAAGAAACGAGCTGATCCTTAAAGCGGACTGCCCGCCTCGGAGCTCGGCTTCGGCTTCGCCTGGAGGGGTGAATTCGTCGCACGATAACCCGATTGGCTGGCCTCGCTGCCAATGCAACTCCGCGGACCTCGCGAGTGCACCAGGCTGGATGCACTTCTGCCTGCGTGCGTGCGTGCCCACGCGAGTGCGTGCACCGGATCCCGCCGCGATGCATACCCGATCGCCGGCCCGTTCGATGGACTTGATGCCTCTACGAAACGACCGTCTTTCAATCTTGCGAACGGCAGACAAAATTATGGAAGGAAGTCAAGAAAAACTGCATACATCGAACACTTCTATGTGTTCGTAAAATTTAATTCTTGTATTATTATATTTTTATTGTGTAGCAATTACGAGTTTTTTACGAATTCTTGTATTATTATAGTTTTATTGTCTGGCAATTGCGAGTTGACCTTTTCAGCCTGAGGTGAAAGATTTCAAGGTGAAACGAATCTATTGGAAGCGTAGGTGCGCGCAGGGACGCGGCCGCGCGGTCGCAAGAATGAAACGCGTGTGCGTGTGCGAGGAACCCCGTAGGACAGGGACAAAAACTGGTAGGCCAGTGGACCGGTCGCCCGTATTGCCATTGCGGGCTGTCTCTCTGGCGACGCGACGCGACTCCTCTTCTTGATCGCTTTGCTGCGCTTCTGCGGCCACGGAGGGGGAGGGTAATGTCGGACGGATCGAGGGAGGACTTTTCTCACGCAGCCAAGACGCTGAAGAACGAGCAACGCTGCTTTCTACTAAATTCTGCCCTTTTTACCTCGCAACCTTCGTCCTCGTTCAATGGCTATACTTTGCATTTTGCACTGATATAAGTATCGAATTACAGAGTTACGTTATCTTTTAACGCACTACTCTTGAGCGCATACAACATAAATTTATCAGGCACATGTCTTTATTAAGCAAGACTCCACTACGATATGCTGATCACGATTACAACCATGTCATGGGAAAATTTAACATTCGCACACTTGAGAGTTGAAGGAGAATCTCCGAAATATTATTTCTTAAACATCTCGTCAACCATAAAATTGATTCTCCCTTGCTTTTGGAGCAAATTATGCTCCACGCTCCTACTCGCAATCTTAGGCCGACTAGCACATTTTATCTTGATAAATTTCGGGCACACTAATGTCATTGCGAGATGCTCAAACAGACTCAATCACCTATTTGATATTTTCAATGATTCCAGCCCTACCATTAGACCAAAGCTTCGAGATCATTTTTCATCCGTCTAGCAAAAACAATAATCTAAGTTGCTTAACTTTGTTCTGTATTTTCTTTTTTCTGTTTTTCTTCTTTTTGAATCTTATACATCAAATCAACCATTATTTTCTTGTCTGCTCAAACGTACTGCTTGTACATATACTTTGTTGTATTATAAAGGGTTTTTATAGCCCGTAAATAAATAAATAAATAAATCTTGTAGTGTGAGAAAAATGATGTACTTGTATAATTAAAATACATTGAGAATTTGATTTCCTGTAAGCGAAGATTATCTCGAAACCAATGACGTTCTAATCCTAAGTATTGTTTCGTCTTCTGTGAATTGTGTGTTTGAAACTACGACGACGGTTGTAACAGAGCTCCTGATGGAAATCAGTCAGTCCTATGGTCAACATTCGCGTTAATTAACCGTCTTGGAATTCTCAACACGCGACACGCCACGCCGTGGCCCGGAGGTAATTGGCGTGACGTCGTGTTATGTCACGGAAAATAAAAGTTCCTCGGATACGCCCCCGCCAATTTCCTCCGTCGTCCATCCTTGCAACAAAATCGAGTTTGCGCTTACTTCAACTGGCCCAAAGTCGAACTGGTATTTGAATTCTTATCAGACGTTCGAGGTCTGATAAAACTCGACCTAGAATCGGTTTCTTTTAACGCCGTTCCCGGGATTCCGGCGAGGAGCACCTTCGAGTTAAAGGGCTAGTTGGTGCGATTCGTGTATCGAACGGTCGACAAAGGACGGCCGATAAACTCGTTACGCGTGTGCGTTCGGAGATCCGAGATAACGCGGAGTCGAAGCGAGGTTTTACATGTTTTAACAGTCAACAAGATTATCGCCGTGAGTAACGTCGAATAAATGAAAGAACGACGCGCGGGCAAACTCGTCGCGTGTATTGATAACCTCGATGAACGTGCCGGAGAAAACGGGCCCCGATTTCTGTTTGCTCTGCTTTCGAAACTCTGTTAATATGCTAAGGTGAGAACGATTCCTCGAAAGGTTCTGACAGTGTTTTAAAACAGCTTAATTTCTAGCAGTGACATGCCGTTTTCGTTCACGAATTTTGGGAATTATTAATAGAATATTTGTATATTGTGAAAAATTGATATTATATGCGTTTGCAATTGGGTTTTTTCAATCCCTTGATCAGAAATTGATAGTTTATCTGAAAGGATATCAGTCTCGATTCCCAAATTGAAAATCGAATTACTAATTCCGTCACGAATAAAAATCGCGATCATAGTATATTATAATTATTGATAGAATACTCATAGATTATGAGAAATCGAAATTATATGCGTTTGCAATTGAGTTTCGTGATCCCTTGATCAGAAATTGATAGTTTATCTGAAAGGACAAATTTCAATCGAATTGCTAATTCCGTCATGAATGAAAATCGCGATCATAATATATCATAATTATTAATAAAATATTCGTACATTATGATAAATCGGAATCATATGCGTTTGCAATTGAGTTTTTCAATCCCTTGATCAGAAATTGATAGTTTATCTGAAAGTTTATCAGCCTCGATTCTCGAATTTCAATCGAATTGCTAATTCCATCACGAATAAAAATCGCGATCATAATATATCATAATTATTAATAAAATATTCATAAATTATGAGAAATCCAAATCATATGTGTTTGCAAGTGGGTTTCGTAATCCCTTGATCAGAAATCGATAGTTTATCTGAAAGGATATCAGCCTCTATTCCCAAATTTCAATCGAATTGCTAATTCCGTCACGAATAAAAATCGCGATCATAATATATCATAATTATTAATAAAATACTCATAAATTATGAGAAATCCATATCATATGCCTTTGCAATTTCGTAATCCCTTAATCAGAAATCGATAGTTTAATAGCTTTATCTGAAAGGATATCAGCCTCGATTCTCGAATTTCAATCGAATTACTAATTCAATCACGAATGAAAACCGCGATCTGGTGATACCGATCAATTTTTCGAAACCCTATTGTTGCATCGCACAGATTAATATCGCTGCTTTCAGCTTTTGTCTGCGTGGGTACGTAACGATTAATCGAAGGGTGATTCGAAGGTTTAGTTCGTCACACCGCAACAATAGAAACGATCTCTTTGACTAGGGGTCGCTACCTGAAAACTGGATAATTCTTGTTACGTTTTTTGAAAATCCTTCGATCATACGGCACATCGTTCCCTTCAGGCTACCTTCATTCATGCTATCTTCTCTCTTTCTCATAAAACAAACGGGTATCCAGATTTTTAAAAAATTCCAGGTACCTAACAGTTCTTTATAGATGCTCATGCGTCAAATCGAATCAATCCACATTGAGTAGCGCCTTTTCTTACCGTGATTTATTATTCACAAACACGGGGAAGTAGGTTCCGCAGCCATGAGAACGTTCGTTAGAAACCGGGGCCCGGTTTGAAAATCGTGCGCGACCCCCTATATCCGAAAAGCGCGTAAAAACTGTGTGAAAAAACGTTATTTCGGGGTGAAATCCGACGCTGCGCGGGGATACGCTTTTTTTTATTCCCCTCCCTTAACGATTCTCCGTGAACCGCGCGGAACAGAGAGAGAGAAATCCATATTCGTGGCGAAATGACGGGGTAGGCAGGTAAATTTTTTCCCGATTTCGGAAGATCATCTCCCCGTGGAGGGATGAACTGAAAGGGGGATGATGCATATCCTGCATATTCACCGGATTTCTCGAAAAATTTCGGGGTAGTCCTTTCACGGGAGAAGAAGCGATTCGAGATAGGTAAAAAAAAAAAAAACGAGCCGCGAGGGGAGGGACGGGCGAATGCTAAGGAGGGTCGAAACGGGGTGAAAACGTCTGTTTTTTGAACGCAAATCCTCGCTTTAGAAATTCCCGATTTTTAGGTCATGGGAAGGTACCTAACTCTCACCGGTGAATACCCCGGTTGCCCCGATCTCGGAAACTGATTTTTTTTTCTTTCCTTTCTCTCCCTTTCGATCGACCCGACCTTCCACGATGCCGCCTCCTTACACGAGTAGTCCTCTTCACTAGTTTCACGTGCACTGTCGGAGAGTGAACTTCGTGGAAACGCAGAATTATTCTAAAGATCTAACATGACCTGGTTCGCGGCGTCTCGGGAAACGTAAGTAGACTGTCTCTGAGCTTTTATTAAAGCCTCGATCAACCCGTCGAACCTTCGCATTCCCCCGCAATCGATGTTAGCTATTCCCGTAACAGAAATCTAATTTCCATCCCGATAATTGGCCGCATCGGGCAAAACTCCGCCGCGGAAGCGTATCCGATCGAGTTTCCGGAGTAACCAATCCAGCCACGTAGAAATCGGCGTCTCAATCGGAACGGACTCATAAACGATCGTTTCCGAATGTAAATGAATCTGATCATCGACAGAGAGAGAGTGTAGAGCACGCGAGAAATTCGAGATCTGTATGCATTGACGAGTGCAACCGGTTCATCGGGACTTTTATATTGAATCGTCATAAAACGCTCGCGTGCATCAGACCCGGCTCATTGTCCTGTCATTCACTCGTCATCCACCGTCTATTCCCTCCGCGCACCGCACGTAGGTGGAACAAAAATAAACCACCCCTCCTAATTCACGTTTTCCTCCCTCACGATCACTGTGAAACGCCGCGGTCCTAAGCCAGGATCAACGATCGGGCCAGATTAGACCCTCACGGAGGATCGTCTCTCCTCCGATCTTACGCGCGTAACTGTTGCGTGTTTCGTCACAGAGGGATTAGGATCAAGCCTCGATTCCGATCGAGGATCGTTTATCTCTACAGTTTCGCCGAGCACAGATTGGGCCATTGGACTCGCGGCCCAAACGAGTCCTCCTCTTCCAGCGAAACGTGAGAATAATAGTAAACAGAATATTGTAGTAGTCTAACCCTGTAAAAAATTGTAACAATGGCCAATATTTTGGCAAAATATAAGCCAATCGCATGGCCAATATATATATATATACATATATGCGATTGGTTATGCGAAATGTTTGCCATTGTTACAATTTTTACGCGGGAATGTAGTAAACAGAATATTATCTAAAGCCAACAGATTTTGTCACATTTTTGACATTTTTATTGACTCCAGCTCAGTCATAAAGCTTTGTTCTTTTTTTGCTTCTCAGTCCTTATAATATCTCTTTTTCATTTTTTTTTCTTTTTTTTACTGCTCTGTACCACTCTCTTCAATATGTAAAAGGGTTAATTACCCGTGAATTAAATAAATAAATAAATTACCGTGTTAGAATAAAACGATGAGGCTCGCAATTCCGAAATTGACACGGCGACGGGTATGAGAAACGATTTCATACGCGGAATTGATAATGAGCGGTGCGCGTCCTCCCCGGATCGGCGGACCGTCGCAGCACGTGCGCGAATGTGACTTTTCAAAATTCGGCTGGGGTGAATTCGAGACGAACAATACCGCGGATCCGCGCAGCTGTCCCATCATTACCAGCCTCGTCACCATAACTCTTGCCGTTCAACGTATACACACGGTTTCGAATGAAATGGTCGCGAACCGGATCCTCCGTTTCTAATCCAATTGGCCGAATCATCCCGCTGCATCAATCTTTTTTCGTGTCCCAAAAATTTTTTTTAAATCGATTGAATAATAACATGACGTATAAAATACTGTATATAAATACTAATTGTATACTGTATACTAATTGTATGTACTGTATACTAATATTAATTTTTTTTTAAATCAATAAAATAAAATTTATGAAATACTATATATAAATACTAATTGTACACTGTATACTATTGTAGTATACTTTATAATATTGTAGTATACTGTATAATATTGTAGTATAATTGTATGTACTGTATACTAATACTAATTTTTTTTTTAAATCGATTGAATAATAACATGACGTATGAAATACTAAGAGGAGAGGGCAGCCAAAAGACGAACGGTAAAAATCAATTGGAATTAGCATTATTTATAGTTTGAAACAGTCTGAATCGTTTACGTAGGCGGTGAATCGAGGGTGGAAGCGTATTCAACATCGGCCGAATCAATTCGAAGCCAATTTGCAGCGTCTTTGAGCGGGCTGGCGCCTTAAAAGTGCGTAAATAAATAGATTCGGACGTGGCCGTGGCGGTGGGCCGAGGGTTGAGGCCGTGGAAACGAGACAATAAGCCCGAAGGGTCCTCCCGGCGAGAACTCAAAGAGTGCCCATGCTGCGACACTCGTCCGGTAATCTAATAAAGGGGTTGCCACCGCTTTCCTCGACGCCCACCGCCCCTCGCATTCCTCTTATTTCTCCGTCCCGGCCGCCACTCTCGATGATTCCGAGGGTAAATATTACCCGGAAAGATTTTCGAGCTGCGAAAGTAGCCAATTTTCGCTTTTTACACTTTCGCCCGGGGAACATTCTTCTCTTTTCTTTTTTTTTTTATCTTTTCTGTTCGCACCGTTAACGACGACTTCTAAAGAGATTCGTCGATGCACCGAGAGACGTGTTCCCGCGGATTGAAA
>SMSR01008342.1:0-16895 GCA_019453355.1 Ceratina japonica
CTTAATCTTATAACAACTTGTATCGAACATTTTCCTCATTGCTTCAATTTAAAAAATACTTTACAGATGAATTAAAGAGTAAAATTAAATTTCATTCTTGGAATCTCACTTTTGTTTCTCCTCTCCTAATGTTTACTTCGCATTTCATATAAATTGCTATTTTCTTTAATACTTTTGCTTAAAAACGATGATGATTCTAATGATTTTATATAAAATCGAGCCTCTTACGTGACATATTAGTTTAGGAGAATACAATTCTTAGGGCTCATTAATATAAAATTTTTAAAAGGTCAAATAATTAATTTTCACGACTGGTACCTGAGTGCTACAGTCATTAGGCCGAGAGAGGCTTTGAAAATCCGGACCATTACTTATTTCTCAAATTTTTTTCAATTACCGTCTAGCGTTCTGTTAAAAATTACAACGCCGGGTCCTGAATACGTTTCAGTGGCAAATAATCGTTAACAACAACGTAGCAATCTTTATTACTCCCCCCCGAGAGCCGCAAGAAGACTATCATTACGGACGAAATAAAATAAGAGGAGGCTAATACGCGGTGCGTATCGGATCGGAGCGAAACGGGAGACAGGTAAGTGTTATAGCCCCGTCAATTGAACGCGCAACCAGTTCTAAAGTAGACTTCCACCGTCGCGGGTCTTTACGCGCGTACGAGCTGACCACGACCCGCCTAACGAGTTTTTATCGAGCTAATAAGCGGATCGGTGAAACGACGACGTCGAGAAATATACGGACAGGCCTGGCTGGCCTCTGTACGAGAATGTTCCTCGTTCCAGTTGCGCAGGTGTCTTCCGATCGACGGTTTCCGCGTAAAAACGCGATTGATTAGAAATCGGCTATGCAACGCCGGTGACGACCATCCGGATCTTCACGATTCATACATACGTAGATCGCAATCGTCACGGCTTCAGTGAATCAAGCTTTGACTCATTTCGTGAGCTGTAACGATTAGCAATCGCCCGTGACGCGATTCCTCCGTCCACCTGCTAATTGTTAATCGTGGAACGTTATCTCAAATTGTTGAGATGTTCCAAGTGCCGAGCGGAATTGTATTGTCTGCTCTCCTCTCGTAGGAGCGAGCGGACTCCCGCGTATGAGCGTATCTTATCACAAATATGTAATTAAATACTATCCCTTTTCCTTATGGCTGCACTTTATTGTTGCCTGACATCCACAGAAAATCCGAAACGCGAATGTAAATACTTTAGAAACAATTCCAGATTAAAATGAAATTATATGAAGGGGTAAAGGTCATAATCGTATAATTTGAACTATGAATATTACTTTCGAAGAGAAGTCTTAACTCATCTCCCTTGCAAACTGATAGCAGATGTTAACCGAACAGCTGTACCACTTCCGGAATCTTTCCATAACTTTTACTCTTCTATATTACTTGGAACTGTTAACTCCTTCGCAATTAAGATTTTGCACTATAATCAAGAATTGTGATAAAAATCAATAAATTTATTTCAAGGTTAGACGTAATTTGACTTTTACTCTTTCCGGAACCTTTCCATAACTTTCACCTCTGCATTTTACTTGAAACTGCAAACTCACTAATTAAGAGTTTGCGCTATAATTAAGAATTCTGATAAGATTCAATAAATTTATTTCAAGGTTAGACGTAATTTAACTTTCACTGTTTTATAAATAGACTCATATTAGGAATTTATAGAGAAATTAAATGTACAGAAAATATAAAAAAACTTGTAATATACATCAATATTTTCTTTCAGGGTAAAGGTTTTTTAATATGTATTTCATTTTTAAAATCTATATTCCAAATGTTGATTTTGCAAAAAACTGCGGACAGTTGATAATGATAGTCACCTACATAATTGAAGACCGCATCAACTCCGAAAGTGCAACATTTTCGCGATTACGCAAGCTCGACGTTTGCTCGAAATCGCGTGTGAATTGCGTAACCGTGATCGTATTTTTTTTTTCTCACATTAAGCAACCGCGATTGTATCAGCGGTAACGCGTGCACATTTTGACGCACGACTCGTTGCAAAATCGCGGCGGGCTTTTGTCAGGAATCGCGACGAACTCCGTGGACCAGTTACTTCGCCGCCGTGCACCGTGACGAACGGCTCGCGATACCATCGTTTTGTTTATGTAATCCTCCTGCGGATTCCCTTCTTCGCCTATCGTCGCCTCGCGTTAACGTAATCGATAATAGTTCTCATGTTTAATGTAATCAGTTGTCAGTTACCCCTTTTAACCCAGGAAATACCGGATGTCAAGATTCATATGTGTACATATATTGCATTTATTATAACTATAATTGCATTGCTCATATCACAATAATTAAAAACCGTTCAATTTGATTATACTCACAAATACGCGATCGATACTCATTTATATTTACACATACTTGTCCTCCGACATAATTATGTATACTGTAAGTTTGATTTATTGGCTACTTTATTGCGAACGTTAATCCGCAAAAGTGTAGCAAAAACACGTATCGCAACAGGAGCTCTGATACAATAAAGAATTTTTATGAACCAATAATTCAATCTTTCTTTTATCCGACACAACCGTATATCGGTCCCTGCGTGGTGTCACCGTCTGATTCTGTCACGTGTGCCGCCGCTCGGTCCGCGACATGTCACGTGCTTCTCTCGTGGCGAAAGTGTGTCGTGATTAAATCACAATGGGGCACAACGCGAGACAATCGGGACGCTAATGAAATGCCGGTCCGAGCACGATCGACGCATCATGGCTGTATACCGGGTGCGACAAAATCCGGGACGTATAAATAGGACACGTTTGCTGATTCGCAAATCGAACCTCCGGAAAGATCGTCAATAAATACTAAAGACTATAAAATGTGACAAGATTTTCTCCTCATTTTTATACTTAATTTATTGAGATGTATCTGTGTATATTATTATAATAATTAAACATTTCCAATAAATATCAAAGCACGACCTCATGACAAGATTTTCTCCTCTCTATTTTTATATTTAATTTATTAAGATAGATATATTTATATTATTGTAATAATTAAATTTCATACAATCCTTTATATAATTCATTAAATTCCATTTTTTTTTTCGTAAAGCACAAAGATTACGCTAGACGTCAGATCTAATCGTAATAAAAATATTAATACCATTATATAGCACTGTAATTTCTCTCAAGCGAAACACTTGAATCGCTCGAAGAGACTTTAATCCTTTTCCACGCAACGAGCGATCCTAGGATTTCCCAAGTCACGTAATAGAACTTGCTCAATTTCACACGTCGCGAGTTCGAATCGTTCGTTTCCAACTTCCCGTTCGGACATTCCCGCCTATTTCGCAAACTTCCAAAGGGAACTATAAAAGTACCGTAAATCTTGGCCGGCCGAGTTCTGCTGCAAAGCTTATCTCCCCGCGAAACGGAGTACCTGTACTGCGGAGTAGAGGTTCGGGGGCCGGCCCGGCCGATTACACCTGCGTTTGCAAATTCACGGCATCCTGCTCGGGCGAAGGTGAACGGGTACTCGAAAGACAACCAAGAGTAGAATTTGCGTACACTCCCATCCATAAGTCGGATCTTATTTTAAAAATATAAATAAATAAAATACACGAAGACAGTATCAATTTTTCAGACTTTATTATGAACTCAAAATTCATAGATCACAATT
Organism: Ceratina japonica; assembly: GCA_019453355.1. Classification (NCBI taxonomy): domain Eukaryota; kingdom Metazoa; phylum Arthropoda; class Insecta; order Hymenoptera; family Apidae; genus Ceratina; species Ceratina japonica. Next base: position 3,656 of record SMSR01008342.1, read on the forward strand.
TTCATTAATTTTGTATATCGAATCACGAATAAATCTTTTTTCACCGCTGCAAGACGTTGCACATGATTTTAAACGGCTCAGAGATTTACTTATTCTGGATTGATAGATAAAATTTGGAAAATCGAACGATTTTATTAAAATCCCTTTTTGCATGATTTTTATACATAGAATTTTTGTACATTTTAGCCAATACACTATGTTTGGAGCTTATGGGTGGGAGTATACCGTGTATCGGGGACTCCGAACGCGTACGTTCACTCCGATGAGGCATACCCGGACGCGTCCGGATCAGAAAAACTACTTAAAAGTTACGGTATCGCGTAATAGCGAGGAACTGGGCTTAATGGCCGTTGGCCGTTGTCCAGGCGAAAAGATTCGGGGAACTCTGTTCCGTGAGATTTACGTCGAAATAAAACCGGACAACGGTATTGGAACGCGTCGTCCTGATACTTTACGTCACTCATTTCTCGGTAAAAACAGTTACACAGTACCATTCCTAGTAAAGTTAATGGAGAAATCGTCATTTCGTAAATTATCATGTCACAGATTAGACGGAAAATCATTTTTATAGATTGTATCAGAAATCAAGCATTCTGTCCATTGTTTCTTAAGTATCAACAGTTCTCAAGTACAAAGATTTGCATCAGAATTGCAGATAAGCGATTAAATCTATGAATACCAATTGGCAACTAACGATTGGATTTCAATTCAAATTTGAGTAAAAAATTAAAATCATTTGGAATATATATATATACTCCAATTATCAATCCCAACTTAAAGGGAATTTAATCGTTAATTATTATTAAAGTAGGAATTAATAAATCTGCAACCGTGATTCGCACATCTTTTTGGCAGTGATTGTGACTAAGGGAGCGGAGGAAGGGAAAAAGGGACAAACTGAATTTTCACGAGAGTGGGAGCCTTGAAAATGAACAGGGCGCGGCGAGAAGAATCGAACGAGGAACAAAAAGAGGTGAGTAGAAGGTGGTAGCCAGAAGCCGGTCGTAAAACCCGTTTTAGCAGCTCGAGTGCCGAGATAGCCCAGTTTTGTTCAGTGTTCCGATATTGAAATTAGAGTTATTGGCTGCTCGCGAGGATACGGTACCACCGATGCTTCTCAGAGATCTGCCTCGACAGCACAATCGACGTTCGAATAATGCATTACACTTCCCCTCCTCCAAACTATGAATCATATGCAAAATAATGCAAATCATTTTACTTTTAATTAAAATGAAAGAAAATACGGATGTATTCTGTATTAAAATTAAATTTTATCTCTAAGTTATGGATCATATGTAAAATAAAACGCATTACACATTTAATTTTTAATTGAAATGAGATAAAATAAGGATGTATTCTGTATACGAAATTAAATTAAATACTTTTATCTCTAAACTATAAATCACGTATAAAATAAAACAAATTATATTTAATATTATTTCTATCGAAAGTGTTAAAAGACATTTTTTAGAAATCTCACTTAAAATCATTAGTTTAATCCTTTTCCATCAATTAAATTTTTGGCCAGTCAAGGTGGGAAGACAAGTTTAAACCCAAAATATAATAGACATAGAAATTATATTAATTTTGACTTAAAATAAAATAAGAATGCATTCTATTTCAAAAATTCAATAAAACACTTCGTATATTTTGTAATATTAGGTAAGACCATAAAAAATTCTTAGAAATAAGAAATCATTCCTAGAATGAAACAAAAACAACGAAATCGTCCCTGCTGAAATTTAATTATAATAGAAACAAAGAGCGAGTGGCTGTGAAAGAGTAACGGTTAATTGAAACCTTGACCAGCGAGATCCACGTGTACCTGACACCCTCGCGTAATACGAATCGAATAAACCTAATCGGCGCGCCGTAACGTAGATTGATCTAACCTACGCAACGCAGTAACGCGTTGGTCACGGGCCTAATCCTAAGTACACACATCGCAGATATCGCGTGGACGAGAATCGGAGCGAGGAGCATCGACGTCGCTCGTATATAATTTTATCGGTTAACGCTGACCTTATGGAACCCCGGAAAAGCGGCAGCGTCGCGTGGGCGAAGATAATTTATCGCGATAGTTCCGTCCACTGAACGGGAGGAGAGATCTATACCACGCGAGCGTGTTTTAGATCCGACCAAACTTGTTCCACGCTCTGCTACCGTATCGACTGCACGTGCTGCGATACAGTTTAAATAAACAGCGCCGGACCGCACGGGCTGTGAGAGAATAAGTTAGTCAAACGGTGCGCTGTCAAGTTGATTGAATTAACTGTTTAGGAATTATTTTTAGAAACTACAGAGTCAAACTGCGTAGTGTAAAATGTGCAATGAATAATTGAACCGTTTGTTGTTGAAAAAGATCATGTCTATTTGTTGAAATAAATTTTCATTATTTATTCTGCCGTCGTTATTTCATCACTACATTAGGTAACAGTATTACACACAAATATTATTGTTTAATAAGCATTCCTAATCAAGAAATAATAATATAAGCATTCCTAATCACGAATTAAAACTCGATAGACGGAATTGACATAATCAGATGCAATGAAACGATCTTCGATCTCCGTTTGGACTCTCCCGATACAATAAAATCATTAACAGCAGTGTGCATCGACTGAAGCAGTGTCGCCGCCATTCATCCGCATTTAATTGACGGTCAATTTGATCCAAGACAACGTACTTAGGTACGATTACGTTACTGCATCGCTAACACGTCGACGAAATATGGTCAGTTTACATCATCGCTCGTATCCAACTAGCGTAGCCTCAATATATTATCATCTAATTATTGGAAAGAATCTTTTAATTAAGATAATTAGTTCGTCAAAATAAACAAGTGATCACATTTCGTCTAAATAAAATGTTAATATTTGCAGAATCTTCCTAAATCCTACTTTGACTCATCTATTTATTAATTTATCGACTCAATTAATTAAAATCGTAATTATATTGATTTTATGTCTTCATTTTCCTATATTACTTTATTTTATTATTTCTTATAATAATGAAATAATGCAGTTGACTGCAGTCACGTGCAAACGTTAGATCGAGATTCCAAGTATCCGTCCGCGGCGTCTTATCACCGGGCGGTGGAAAAACTCTCGATTCCCGGTAATAAACGAAAGCCGAAAGTGCATCGGGCACAAAGCACCGGAAGTGGGCAAGCGAACGGGTTAATGGTCGGCCGGGTCACTGACACTTTCCGCATAAAAGGCTCCGGAGCTCGAGGGCGAGTTGCACGCGCGGCGTTTCATGCGCGAGCGTAAAAAGTAACGGGGCCCTGCCACTGCCGCTGAAAAGCAGTCGACGAAACGACCTGTAGCGAATCATACCGTGCGTCGCGCCGCCTCGTCGCGTCCCCCTTACCTCGTTGTCCTTGTAGGGACCAGTTTCTCTCGCGGCACCCGCGGAGGAATCTCCCCGAGACAGGCTTTAAACGCGAGCAAACGCGTGTCCCGTGTCCAGAATTATAACGCCGCATACCTACATACACATATGTGCTACCAGGTATTCGGACAGTTAATAAAAGAAGCTACTGTGAATAACGCGATGATCCCAGTTCAACTCGCGATATTTTACTGAAGTACGTCTGAACTAAAGGTCTCTTCAACAATTACCATTCTCCTCCTCTTCTACATATTTTTTATTCATTTTTTGCATAATTGATTGGCTTCTTCTGCAGTCTTCAGTGAATAATTTAAGCATGATTCACGTTTGACCACCCAAATCCAAGGACAATTATTACATCAAATATAAGTACAATTTCATGTATTTATAAAAGAATTCAATGTGCAATATAAAGAATGCATTTGCTAAGTTAGACATGATCCATCTGTGATCATCTCAAGAAAAATACAAATATAATTATAACAGTACAATAAAATTTCATGCATTAATAGAACAATTTAATGTGCAAGAATGCACATTGTGCATCTTAACAATATTTCTAAACAATTTCAATCTATTAGATTACATTTTTGAAATACACTATATTAATTATACCTAAAACCTTCTAATCTAATTATAACAAATCAAACTCGAAAATAATAATTCTTCGAGGAAGCGAGGACGTCCTTCCGAAATATTTCCACTGGCTACAATACATCAGCCAGTGACGAATACCATCTCGTCAAGAGCAATTGAATCGTTTCACATTTCATTCCGCGGCGTCTTGGGCTTGCATTAACGCGGCGATCAGAGGTTATTATTGAAAGACAGCGAAGACGGAGACGAGCAGAAGTTCGCCCTTCCTGCTCCCGTCGCCGTCGTTGCCGCCAGCAACGTAACAAGTTTCAACTGGGTCGAGGTTCGGTCGAAGTTTATTTCTCTATAGAGGCCGGTTTGCATCCCCGCCGAAGTAGACCTGTGTCAGGGACGACGCGGGTCCCGGGCTTTTTTCACGCATCCACCGATCCTTTCTTGCCCTATTTTTCATTCGTTTTGACCTTTAAACCACCGATCGATGAAGCTCTCATGAATAAACTGCGGTTTCCGTCAATGCTCATGACAAGGGTTTCAAAAACGTATGTTGGGGACACTTTTATTATTATTCAAACATTGCAATATTCTTTTATATCTTATATACTTTTTATATCTTCTGCAGATATAATTTTTATATTGATTCATAAAATTCAGTCTACTTATTAATTAAATTCTTTCATTTTATGATATGAATTTGGGGCATAAAAATCATATTTATGTAGAACGTATTACGTTTTTTCTATCGTTTCTTGCAAATGATTCTTAATAGACAATATTCTAAGTCCGTGCTTTCTAATTCTTGAAAATATGGTCACGTTCAGTCATCCAAGATGAAAACAAATAGTCTAAGTAAAGTTAAAGCAAATTTCTTCAGTTTTTCTAAGAATAACTTTGAAATCTTATCACTTTTTCTTCAACTTTCACGTACTTTTACCCAGAATAGAACGTACGAATCTCACTGTTTATTGACTGATTGCATGCGTTTTAGTGTCAATTACTATTAATTGAGTTCAGTACTCTTCTCAGTTAGCTTAATTGCCTCTATTCCTGGCATTAATAACTGTCAATAATAATAAACGTCCTGGTATGAAATCATATGGGAAATAATTGAAGAGCGAAACTCAATTCTTTCTCAATGCTGAAGTTAAGCAAAGGAAGAAATTGAGGACAGCATTTACCAAATAAGTAGGAACGATAAATCAGGAAACAAATATTTATCAATGGTTGTTTAGTCAATTCACAGCTTGGGACAATGATCCCTGACCACCTCTACCTAGTGTTACTTTCCCCTGACAGTGAAAGACTAAAAAAGAATAATAAGTCTGTCTTATCTTATCAATGCTCAATCTGGGATCAATGCTGATGGATTTTAACATAATTTTGACGTTTCAAAATGAAAACAATTTTAATCTATGTCTTGATGATCTCTAGTTGTCAGATACAAGAAAGTTATTAACACAAGCAAAGAGCTGGCCAAGCATTGTCCCAAGCTGTACATTTTCGTAACATCTAACCCATTCTATGACAAGTTAATCATGAGAAGAACAACGTTCCTTTTGTGACGCCTTTATCTTGAATACCGTACATTGTTGTACTTTGAACGTGTTAATTGCAATTTCCATTTACAATTCACAAGTGACAGTGTAAAGTCAGTTACAATGCAAACTACAGTTTCAACATCGTCAAGGATCTTTCGAGTAATACTATGACGTTAGGTAATACAACTTCGAATAACCTGAACAGATTTTAGCTAGCAACCATTATCTTCTATTCAATCTAATGGGTTAACTGAAATTTATTTAATGGAATCCAATTATACGAACATGAAGTGGTACTAAGTGAATGAACAACAATGGGTAGCGGGATTCCTCTTATCTACATGAACCCGGTTCTATGAAATGTTTGTTCTACAAAAGATTGGAATAACTCTAATGCACATTCTATGAGTACCTGTGAATGCGATTATATCTTGAATTTGACATTCGAATGATAAGAATCTTACTTCAAGACTGCGAATACATTTCTTTTTAAATCGTACGAAAATATAAAAAGTGCAATCAATATCCAAGAATATAAGGAACTTCAAAGGTGAAACCCATAAGAGAAATTCCTATCTGAATTTCATAATTCACATTGACATTACATTTGTTTTATTTTTCATATAAATCCACATGTATGACAAATAGAAATCCTGAGAAAACATATTTCTTTGCGTTTCATTAAAAGATAATTCTTCTCCATAAATTCAAATCAGATCTACAGCAATTACTCTCTGGAGGAAGTGGACGATTAATGGAATGAATAATCAAAGGGAAAGAAAACGAGAACAGCAGACATTTGTCACTGATAATGTGAAAGTTAAACGCAGCAGCCAAATCACGAATTACGAGGGAGTGTCGAGGCTCGGGTGTCACCTTAGGAGGCCAGGTGCTCCAATTCTGAAAGTTACACACTGTCGCCGTCGCGTCCAGCACGCGACACGCGCATGGCGACCTGGAATTGTCCCACGTGGGATCGGTAGTCCCAGCGTCGCGCTCCCGTGTGCTCAGTATCCGCGAAGTGGGCTAAAGGCGACCCACATGCGCGCGGGTCGCCGGCGACGCATTGAGGTCGCGGTCGATGAGAAACGAGCGCTTCCGCCCTGAGAAATAGCCGCAGGCGTGTTTTGTAGTTCCTACGCGACCAGTTTCTTATCAAAAAGACGAGGCAGGACCTCGAGAAGTATTCAAGTGACAAATGCTTACAGCTTCGGCTCTCATAAAACGAAGAATTCAGAATGAGATAGTAAGAGTAATAAATGAAATAAATAAAATAAATATTGAATTGCATATTTTAATAAATATTTGAAATTGAGGGCAGAAAACATCAAATTATTATTTATACTGTGCAAATCAAATTCCTCTTATAACATATTCTAAATTCCAATCCCATTCCTCAATTTATCAATTAAATTACAAGTAATTAAGCATGAATTTCATTCTAAATAATTCTATTTCCATTTTATTTAATTTTCCCTATGAAGCACTTGACGAGAAAATCTGAAGTAGCTCGACAAGCAGCATTTCATTATAACTTGTATCTACTGTTACTATTCCTCTATTCACCGCGCAGTTTCTACTATTTAACTTTCGGAACGCGTTGAGGGCAGACAAGTTTTTCCAAAACGACGAACTTCTCATTCCGCGCACAGACAACGCGATGCGGACCGGGAGAAATATTTCGCAATCGTGCGGACCGACGGTTTGCTCTCGTTAGGATCGGGTTGACGTCACGCGGCGAATTACCTGTCGGCTGTTTACACAGCACCCGGACTTTCTGCACTGGCAGCGGCAACGTGAACGACATCGTAAAACGGTTTGTAATTTTAGATGAAGCTTACGTCCGCCAATTTCTCTGACTGACGGCACGAAATACGTACAAGGAGTGATTGGATAAAAGCTCCCGTATTTCAGAAATCGTCAAATCTTTACATTGACACGTAAATATGGAAAAATAATTCGACTGACGAACTTCATTAAACATAAATATAAGATAAATTGTAAATTTCTGTGTATTAAATTTCTATATTTTTATATTTATTTACTAGACTGCAAATTAATATTCCTATTTATAGTAAAACTCAAGACCCGAAATGCATATAAACATGTATTTCCTGCTTTAAATAGTATAAATTGGCTTTTATTTTAGATATTTTATATTTCTTTGCGAGAACAGGAAAATTGTTAGCAAGGAATACGTGGATATAAGAATTTCACTTTCAGTTAAAAGGACAGTAGCCCAAACTAGGGACCTTTCAGGGAGGGACCGGACACCTACTTAAAAATTTTATACTTGTTCACGTATTTTCCTGTTTCCTCAAATTATTTTAAACTCCCATAAACACAGAAACACCCGCAGCGTGCTTATCACATTTGAATAAATGGATAATCAATTCAGTTTGAATGCAAAATCAATTACCCTTTTACCTATCAACCTAAAAAATATCAGAATCTCCCTTAGTACCATAACATAAGAATTTCCCATAACAATTTTCATAAGTACAGATTGATAAGAAACAGTTTGACAATGTGATATCAAATCCCTATGCAACTGCGACAAAGTTACGTGCAACCATACGTGCAACACACGTACGAGCTTCGTCATAAAACGAGAGGTAAACGACAATCGTATAAATTACCTCGCGTCAACTGACGCGAATTACGTTGGAAATTGCAGGGCGAAGCGAACGTCGTTCGCCAATTTGAAGATCGAGGAATTGGCAAACGTCTCGCGACTCGGTCTCGAGGTATCGATTGCGTTTTCAGATAAAATAGATCCCGTATCCTTGAACCTTCGCGGGAAATGTCAGGGCCGTTCCCCGATTGATACCACGGGGGTAATCGATGCGTACGGAAGAGTACTTGTTTTTGTTTACGCGCCGATAAACTTACAGGAAATTATGCTTTACCACACGATCGTTAGACCGCGGATTTTCATGCAGAATTAAACATTCATTCATTAATTAAAAAAATATATAAATGTATATAATAAAATGTACGTAATAACTTTACATAATAAATGTACATAATAAATGTATATAGATACACATTTATGTTATCATTTAGCTATTGCAATTTATTTATATTCATTTCTGACACATTAAATGTGTTTATAAATATTTACTTTTAAATCTAATTATTTATTTACAAATTTTTATGTAAATGCACATTTTGAGTAATCTAATTTGATTAAATGCATAATTTTATATGCATAATATAATTTTATTCACCGATTTACTTATATCATGCAAAGAGACATAAGATCAATAATAAAGTACTCGACAAACCTTTTTCAAGAGATAGAATGCTAAGGTAAAAGGTTTCACGTGCAGAACATATCGTCGAAAATATCTGTACTCACCATTTTGAGGGTTTCCTCTGGTCTTAACAGGTAAAACATGGACTGCAAGTGCTGTTGGATGTCGCATCCTGCCGCAGAGACCTTCCTCGAGGGTCTGGCCCTTTCGTGCGGGGGTAGAACCAGGGCCGCGCCCTTGCCCGCGAAATAACATTCGCTTAGGCTGAAAAATAAAGAACAATCATTAGTAAACTAAAAAGAAATCCTTACTAAAAACGTTACATTAAAAGCTTGTACAATTTTATAATCCTTTATTTTTATCTAAATTATTATTATAATTATTTCATAATAATTTACTTCTACAATTCTATAATCCCACGATTATTATTTTAATTATATTTAAATTTAATATAAATTAATGAACAACATCCACTTCGGGGAACACGTGTCGTCACGCGAGCAAGACCGAGACCGGAAAGCTGCACTCTCATCGGTGGTACGCGAAGCGCACGTGGCATTCCACGTAAGCTTCCGGTAACGACGCGTGCTCGCGACACGGCGGCGCGTATACAATGGGAAGAAGTTTCTCTTTCACGAGGCGAGGGTGGCGATTACACGCGTGTAACCGGAGAAAAGAGAAACCTGAAAAGCTATCCCCGGGTGCAGCGTCGTCAACGCAGGCGCCTCACCGCCTCTCTTTCGTGATCTTCGTTATCGAGAGCTGTGACGATTACTTTCACGCGATAAGGGGACCAGCCGCCGTGACGGAGGGCAATTAACGTCGCCCGCGTTATTAGCAAAACTGGAGCGCGTTCAATTTCTCCGCGGTCATTTTCGAGATCCTTCACTCTCCTAGTTCACTGTCTCCCTCTAAAGTTTATTATGTCAGAAAAAATGTGATTTTTAGATTTATTTAGTAATTTTCTTCTTCTCTTCATCTCTTTTTCCTTAATGTTTTCCTTGGGCCTTTCATTAGTTTTTCAGAGTTCATTTTGAACCTTTTTAAATATTTGCATCATTCCGTGAGGTGAGTCATCGTTAGTAAATTTAGGATTAGAAATTAAAACCCTTTTTCATTATTTGAGGTATATTAATTATGTTCCTTAGATAAGATATGAATTAAACAAGTAAAATGGCATGTTTATGTAATGAGACGAGTGCGTCAGGTCATTTACAAGTGGTATAAATATGTAATAATTGAGGAGACTTTCACAGTAATGAAACTCGTTTTTAGCCTTCGCGAGCGAGATTGGTTACTGAATATTGCATCGTCGGTCGAAACTTGATAGATGAGGATTTCGTGGAAACGACACGGAACCGTAATTTAGCTTATGGACGTTAGATTTCTGAACGGTCATTAATGAACTCGATCTTTTCGGTACAAGCGCGGGTACCCTCCGGAGCGAGTCTGTCAGAGGAAGATTTATCGTGTGGAGCGCGTGGCGAATCTCGAAATTAATTATTTTTATGTACATCCTCTTTCAAGTGCTCTGATCGATGGTCGAGGAAAACTCTCGAATGCCAGTTTTTGGCAATCATTTCTACAATTTTTTCTAACGTGATTATCGGGTTCTTCGGAAAGTTCGTGCCGATATTTATAGAAAATTTAAAGACAGCGAACATAAATTTTGATATACATTTATCAATTTCTTGAATAAATAAAAAGATGTACAGACAAGAGTTGTAAAAAGTAAACTTGTCAAGAATACATTAACAATTCCTTTCTTATTCAAGTATTCTGATCGACAATAAAAGGCAACTTTGGAATTCCAGTGTTTTTACTATCTTCTGGATTGTTACATATTTATTCTCATATGATATTCATAAAATGGTCAGAGATCAAAGTTTATTACATTCTAGGAACATATATCATTCTTTATTATATCATATATTACGACTGCAATTCTAAAAATGTTAAAGATGCAGTCTTCTCCTTGAACAAGTTAAGATCAAAGTAATTTGCATTATTTACAGATGCACATGCTTTGCATTACAGTAAACTTGTCAGAAATACACTAACAGTCCTTGACCGAAAACCTCCACTTTCAGTCACATATTTTTGAACATTACGTATCATTCAGAATCCTTCCATAGCAGGAAACATTATTCCATACATTCCTCAAGAATATTATCCATAATGATCAAAATTCACGAAGGGGTCTTTTACATACCCATTCACACAAATAGTTGGAACCCCTGCTTTTTCTCTCGCAGGGGTGTCTCTTTCAGATTTCTCCGTAATGGTAATTTTTTAATAAATACGAACAATAATTCAATAAAATATTCACTAAACCAAATAAAAAATCACCATCAATCGAACTCCACTATTTATAAATAGAAAAATTCTGCACAAGCGAGTTAAATAATTCACGTAAAAGCAAACAAACTTGATTATATTTAAAAACTCACAAAACCTATGAAGAACGATTAAAGAACTCAAGAATAGAGGAATTGCACGGAATTGACGAATTTCGATAGATAGCGGTGCGACGAGCGGAAAGTCCGGGTCTCGCGCACGATTAGGCCGAGGGCCGATGAGATACTAAAATCATCTCGAGTTCTCGGGCTAGAAACTGCGAAACCACGTCGCGTGGGCGCGTCTTCGCTTTTGCGGCCCCGTGTCCCGTATTATTAGCCCCCGAGGAGATTGTGCTCGCTCGCTTGTCGCGCGTTTTCGCGTTCCGCCGAAGAATTCGTGGAAAGCAGCCATCTATCCTCTGAAAGCGAAATTTCTGTCCGCTGCCAACTCCACCGGCTCTAATATCCACAACTTTGTTTTTTTTTCATTTGACTTCTTGAATCCGTGACACAGCGAGCAGCAATTTGTCCAGTTTTAGGACATAAATATGAGCGATTATAAATTCTGATGGCAACAAGTGAAAAGATAATTGAGATTAAATTGACTGAACGAAGTGTGTAATCAACGAATGCTGCCTGGAAATTTTGATTCATGTGATTTCGAACTGAGAGGGTTGAATTAATATTATCTCTTGAAATAGTAAAAATTAATGATTCGATAGCATAACAGGAATACGAGAACTATTTAATAATGATAAGCTGTATCCCTATTCTACGGATTACTATTTAAAAAATAAGCTAAAATGTGTAAAAATAAATGCGTACACAGGTCGTAAATAAAATAGAATTTGATAATGCGTTTTCATTTACACCTAAAAACGTATTAAACGAACATGAACGTCGGCTGGTCCCCGTTTCCAAGCCTCACCGTATGTGATAAGAACTACAAGGCACGATTCGCGAGGATAAATTCCTCAGGCTCTATCCGGAGCCAGGCAGCGCCTTAGCACACAGATAGATACAAATGGAGGCAAGAGTGATGATGTCACTTGTCGCGCGGCTTCTACGGGTCGGATGAACGTTCCCCCGGTCCCCGTCCCCGACGGCAACGGGTGAACGTGCATCCGAGATCGCATCTGCAATTGTCGTCGGCGTGCGAGGCGATGTAGACCTTTCGAGCAGAACGCGATTCACATAACCCCGGCTTAAAAGTGTGTCACGTACCGGTACACGTCGCTCGAACTCGAATTGTCCGATTTTATGCTCGGTTACTGCCGCCTTCATAGTCTGAGCATGCCTGTCTAATTGACTTTTGCATGTTCCGGGGATTTAATTAATAAAGCTGCGTTCAGATGGCAAAATGAGGGGTGCAAGTAGAAGTACTAATGATCACTACGTGACGTTTTTAAAGCACGTGTACTTCGTTAGTTATAATAAATTTTCGATAACCTAATTTTATTTATCAATTGTTGTGGTTTGATAATGAATTTTGATGATGAAGTGTGAAAGCTTTGATACAAAAGTCTGAGGTCTGACGACAAGATAAGACGTGCAAGAAAATGAAGAATCACTATATAAAAATTCTAAACCACGTGTTTTGTTATTGGTAATAACTTTCATAAACGTAATACCATTTATCAACTATTGTGGATCGATGATGTAATTTATATCTTGTATCATCTGACTACAATAATAATCTGCTAACTGCTCATTTATATGCAGTTACAAAACTGTCTAAAAAATGTAGTAAAATCTCAAGTAGAAATCAAATAAAACTATTACAATTTAATTGGTTCTTGATATCATATATACGTTGATATCTATTATTATTCTATTTTCTGATGAAAGAAAACTGAACTGAAATTACGATACTAGAATGAAAAAGGAAAATACCGACTACGGAAATAGTTACGCTTTCCTTCCTACGGTTTTATCAATATGTAGCATGTAACATACAACGTCCACGGATGTAATCGACGCGAACTTCCGGTAAATCGGTCGACGTGTAGACCGGAAATGACAGGCCGGACGACCACTACCAGCGCAAGATTCTTCGCGATACAGTTTTCACAGGTCTCCGAAAAAAACCCCATAAAAACTGAAACCTAATCTTCCTACA
>SMSR01008343.1:0-18834 GCA_019453355.1 Ceratina japonica
TCGAGCCGCGGATGTAAACGAGGAAAAATGCGGCAGTAAAGTGTGACGCGTTAGAAGCTGGAAGAGAGGGTTCCACTTTCGAGGGGCAATCGGGAGCATGACGACGCGATGATTTTCATAAATCATCGAGCTGGTATCGGAGCGGCGTAAGCGTAACGAGCCGCCTCCTTCTCTCGTTCGCTCCGCGACTATGTGGTTTGTTGCCGCTGTGATGGAATGCTCGTGGCTCGAACCTGTTCCGAATACCGAGCGCAGTTGCGCGTGCACGCGCCCGATGGCGCGTTCTGTGAGTTTCTCCGGCCGAAAATATATACGTTCACCGGCAAGCCGGACGGTAGTTATCACGACCTGATCGCAATGTCAAATTGTAGTTCGGACCTGGGACGGCGGCCACCACGTTCTTCGTCGAGAGAATCGTCGACAACGAAGTTGTACGAGAAGCGAACGTAGGAAGCGCCGTTCGAAGGGACCTCGCGTTCGAAACGTGCCGAACCATCCGACGAATTCACACCCACGAAGCCGCGACTCGCTGGTTAGCGGACGTCTGATAACTATGCGCGATTACCTGGCCGCGTTGCTATTAAAATGCCTCGCATTCCAGCCCGATGGCTCACGATTTCTCGAGGATAACCACCTTGATCTTGCTTAGGAATCGCGCAGCCCGACAATAGCGTACTTGAGATCGATACATTTCAAGGTCGTTGACCTTCGGTACATTTTTTTAGCCTCTGAATCATCGCGAGAGAAAAGATGAGTAATAAGGATTTTTGAGTGCACTGAGAAAAACGAAGCCACAAAATTCTAGCAATATTTATTGTATATTTAAGTCAAAGTTACTATATTTACTAGCAACTATAATACTGTATTTGAATAGTAATCTTGAAACATGTTTGGATTCGTCTGTATGTTTAGTATCAGCTGTTGTTAGTAACAGATTATTGATTGATGTCTAAGGAAATAATNAGCCACTAAATTCTAGCAATATTTATTGCACATTTAAGTCAAAGTTACTATATTTACTAGTAACTGTAATACTGTATTTGAATAGTAATTCTTGAAACATGTTTGGATTCGTCTGTATGTTTAGTATCATTTGTTTACTTACTGATTTCAAAGGAAATTACCAAATTACATAATAAAATCTTTAATCTATATATGAAATAATCTAAATCGCGTTTAGTAATATAAAGTAAAAGTAATACAAGGAAAATGTAGAAGCTGAATATTAGAAATCACTAACCAGGGATAGTAAAAATTAGTAACTGTGGCTAGAAATTATTCCCAGTAAACAAGAAACGTTAGATCAACCTTTTGAAATATTGATTTTATGTAAATTATATAAACGTCACGACATAATGTTTTATAAATATTTTTAAAATATTACTTAATAATATTGCTTCATAATGAAGTTGCACGCAACATTAAAAACTACATACTTTATAATATTATCATGTTATTGAAAAAACGTTATAGTAACCTTGTGGCAATGATTTCTTGCTTACTGGCACTTCTTACTTACTATTACTATATAAAAATTACTAGATAGATTTGTAATAAATACAAAACTAACGTATTTATTACTCAAAGTATTTTTTTATTACTATATTTCAATTTTTGCTAATCGTCAGACCACCGTTCTCTCAGTGATACTTAAAATCCTTGGGCCTCTACTTGAAACCGTATCGCACACTCCCGTTCTCCGAAGACTTTTATAAAAATGCCATAAATTTTAACCGGAATCCACGTCTGTAATCTGCGGTACTCGGAAGTCGTCGTCGCACGGTGCGTCGACGTTCCTGGGAGTCGAATATTTTCTGGCAGGATCTTTATCGAGCGGATTTTCCTCGCGAACGTGACGCGTCGTGCACGTGCGGCGGACGCACATGTGCGTCGATCGAACGCGTACCTGCGCCACCGGGGGAAAAAGGGAAAAGAGGAAGAGGAAGGAGGAGAGCGTGCAGAAGTGCTGCTCGTTTCTTCCACGCACAACGATTGCTTTCAGTAGCGACGGCCTCGAGCCGGTCCGCGGAGCAATTAGAAAATCGCGAGGGACTTTCGCTGACAAATTACATTGGAAATTTAATAGAGAAGAGATGGTTCTTTTCAAAAGTTCGTCGCAGTATCAGGAATAATTCTTCTGGCTGTTATCAGTGGGTTTTCCATTGTTCAAACCGAGGATCAGGTGATTTATTTCTGTAGAATTATACTTTTTGAGCCGAATGCGGTCGTAGAAAAAATGACGAACGAACGTAAGGGCGAGTTCTTACCTATAGATCTAATTTTGTAAACGTTTTATTTTTCACGAGGAGAAGGGAGAACGTTTCGGGTGCACCGAGCTCCGGGCGGGCACGTAGCCACCGCTGGACCCACGCGTGTGCATGTGTAAAAGGCGAGTTCTCCTCCTCGCGTTGGAGGGGGCAGCCGACGGGACGAGGCGGATGAATGAATGAATCTTAAGACAGTCGCGTAAGAGGGGCATTCACGAATCCACGTAGATATCGTTCTGACTCTGTCTAGCCTTCGAGAAACCTCGGCGCGTCCGAAAGCGGTTGTCCCGTGGCCGCGGAACCGTTCCGATCCCGGCGACGACGCTGGCGATCCCCGGGTCCGGATCGGACGCCGATATGATCCCGGTGCCACCGGAGGATTCCGGTCCAAGTGCTGCTCGGTAGACCGCGTCCGCTTTCTTCGAGCCACCCGAGGCCACCAGGACATCATGGAAGCCGCTTTCTTCGGCGAGCGGAAGATCCTCCCGTGGAAATGACGTCCCGCCGCTCGGGACCCCGGTCTCAAGTGCGAGTTGACTTTTCTGTGCGACGATATTTCACGGGAACCGGTCGGTGCACCCCCGTCCTTGAACTTCTGCGAACGAGAGACAATAGAGTCCCGTGAAGCTCTTACTCCTGGTGGTATCGGTTCATGATCTCCGGGGATTTTGGAGGACATGGAGGTATCGGCGAGGAGGAGGTGCCTCTGGCAGCCGTGGCTCACGGACAACTTTCGGCCGGTGTTCAAGCCTGGAGGTACGTTCCGTTTCGGCCAGCGAAGGTGCTTTTCAAAAGTTGGTATCAGCAACAATTCTTCTGGCTGTTATCAGTGCGTTCTCCAACGTACAAACCGAGAGGTGATTTATTTCCGTAGAATTATTTTTCAACGCCTCGGAAGAGGCGGTTCCCAATCGAATTGGCACTCTCCTTCGTGTAAACATTTCTAGTACTGGTATCTATAAATCATCGGGAGAATTCGAGAGGGAAGTACATCAGAAGCCAGGGAGTTAATTGAACGGAACAACGCACGCGTTCGGTCCATTCATCTTTGGCCGTTGGCTCATCCTTCGGTTTTAAACCAGTTTGGTCTTCCTGGCGATCCTCTCACGGCTATTAGGCACTTCCTGCCTCGTCCTGGGAACCGGACTCGTTCCCTCCCTCTCCCCCGTCACGAGTTGACTTTTCTGTGCGACGATATTTCACGGGAACCGGTCGGTGCATCCTCGTCCTCGAACTTCCGCGAACGAGAGACAATAGAGTCCCGTGAAGCTTTTACTCCTGGCGGTATCGGTTCATGATCTCCCGGGATTTTGGAGAACATGGAGGTATCGGCGAGGAGGAGGTGCCTCTGGCAGCCGTGGCTCACGGACAACTTTCGGCCAGTGTTCAAGCCTGGAGGTACGTTCCGTTTCGGGCAGCGAAGGTGCTTTACAAAAGTTGGTATCAGCAATAATTCTTCTGGCTGTTATCAGTGCGTTCTCCAATGTACAAAACGAGAGGTGATTTATTTCCGTAGAATTATTTTTTAACGCCTCGGGAGAGGCGATTCCCAATCGAATTGGCACTCTCTTCGTGTAAACATTTCTAGTACTGCCTGGAGGTACGTTCCGTTTCGGCCAGCGAAGGTGCTTTACAAAAGTTGGTATCAGCAATAATTCTTCTGGCTGTTATCAGTGCGTTCTCCAATGTACAAAGCGAGAGGTGATTTATTTCCGTAGAATTATTTTTTAACGCCTCGGAAGAGGCGATTCCCAATCGAATTGGCACTCTTCTTCGTGTAAACATTTCTAGTACTGGTATCTATAAATCATCCGGGAGAATTCGAGAGGGAAGTACATCAGAAGCCAGGGAGTTAATTGAACGGAACAACGGACGCGTTCGGTCCATTCATCTTTGGCCGTTGGCTCATCCTTCGGTTTTAAACCAGTTTGGTCTTCCTGGCGATCCTCTCACGGCTATTAGGCACTTCCTGCCTCGTCCTGGGAACCGGACTCGTTCCCTCCCTCTCCCCCGTCATCCTCGGTGCCCGACGTTCGTTCTCTCGATCGTTCGCAAGGGTTGCTAGATCGATTTCCGATGATAGACATCCGCGGGGACGGGAATACGTGACCCGTGACGTTTTATAAATAAACCGAGACAACAAGCTCTCAAGGACGGGTACACGTTCTCTTCGTTCTCTATTCGCCTGGCGGTTCAAAGGATTCGAAACCCGGGCCCAGCGTTTCTTCTCCGGGTTCGTCAAACAAAATTAAACATGCGAGAGTCATAGGAGAGAGTCTTCGGGTGTCCATGCACGATAAGGTCGCGTTAACCGGAGTACGTCTTCGCGCGTTCGGGTGTTCAGGATCCGTCGCAAGACGACTGTGATTTGGGAAATGGTTGTTTAATTGAACAGAGGAGAGACCGAAAGCGTCGGGGCTCCACCGGAAGCCGAGCAGCGCGTGGCGGAAGGAGCGTAGGCGGGACCCGATCCAGAGCGAGGCCCTGGACATGTCGGCGACGCGGGTGCATCACCACCACCACACCAGGCCCAGCGTGATCGTCCCGACCACGCCGCAACCCGGTAAGCAAGCAACCAAGCGACCACGTCAGCGCCGCGGGTTCGTTAGAGTGTCTGCTGTCGCGGGGCTGCGCCCGTTTCTTCTTGGCCTCGCGGGGGGCACATGTGTGCCATTGTCCCGACGCTTGGGGTGTGCGTGCCTTGACAATGCGGCGTGATGCACGTCGCGCAGATGCTCGCCACGCTCAATAGAGAGGAACGCGCGCGCGGAGGATTTCCCGCGACCCTGAACAAAAAAATATTCCAAACAATATTCACCATTTTTTATAAACGCCGGATCCTTTCGCTCGCTCGCTCATACGCTTTTCGCATGGACACGCCGAGACTGACGAACGCAGCGTTATTAGTGCTCTTGTGACGAATTACGAGAAGGTTGATGATGTTACCAGGGACGACGATCGAGGACACGGCGGTGACGCCTACTCCGTCGCTGACGCCGTCGGCAGCGGTCGGCGGCCAGAGGACCGGGATCAGGACCGTCGGCGGGGTCAGCGATCCGGCGATCGACGAACACTTCAAACGGTCCCTGGGCCTGGAGGAGTACGCGGCCGTCTTCAACGCCAACACCAGCGACAAGGAGGCCGGGCTCAGCGGTAGATCTCTTGAAAACTTTCAATCTTGACTACACTGTTGAAAATTGTTCATTGGATTCGATGAAGAAATGCATGAAGCAACGTTCATGTATTTTTGTATTAAGTTTAAGGAGGTTCGTCTGGTACATAGCAAGTGAAATGCAAGCTATAGAAAAGGGGAGTTTACATGTTAATAACGGAGGTTGTCTACTGTGGAAAGATGCAGATTTCGTTTGTTGTGTTTATATATTTCTCGATTCATAGACCGGTATTCATAGTCGTTACTTATTTTTAATATCGTTTTAAGCATTTGCTGTCCCTGTCTATCACACATTTCCAGTCCTTGTCTTGCACAGGGAACATGGACTTAAGCAAATACTTAAGGCGACCTTAAAAACAAGTTCTGGCTATGAATACCGGCCATAGTCACCCAATCTACCTAAATTTCTAATTAAAATATTCGTTAAATGTTTCTCTTTAATATGACATAAGTTTCATTCAAAACTGTCTGGCAATACCTAATAAATTAGCGATAGAAGTCTGGGAAATCACTCTTTTTCATATGACTACATGTAAAATTGTCAAAAATATTTATATTAATATCTCATCATTAAGGTATCCAAATGACTTAACATTTTTTTTTAGTATCCTGCTATACTGATATAGGCTATCAAATTATTTTTTGGAGATCTATCTGTTAATTCCTTAACCGGATGAACCTTCTTAAAAAATTTTATCAAACATTCAGGAACACTAATTTTCATGAACGGTACATTAGATTTTCTCAAAGTTCATTTGAACATTCATTAATTTTGCGGCAAATTTGCATTAATACGTGTTTAATGTACGAGAAACTTAAATTTAATGTATTAATTTTCATGAAAAGTGCCTTAAATTCAATGATATTTTTAACAGTGTAGTAAAAATGGCAGGTCTCTTTTTTTTTAAACGTTTGTTGAAATCCTTAGTGGACGATCATTTCGCGAAAGCCCTGGGGGAGACGTGGACGAGGCTGAAGGCGACCGGCAGGAGCAATAATGACTCGTCCTAACTGCCGGGCAGCTCGACCGGGGATGTCCTCCGCGCTTAATCTAGAAATTAATGTGAGATAATTAATTCGTGGGTGGAAAACGGTTCGAGGCAACCGATGAACTCTCTACTATTAACGTTATTATTATTATTATTATTATTATTATTATTATTATTATTATTATTATTATATTATTATATTATTATTATTTTTATTATTATTATTATGATCATTATCATTGCCGTCTGGGCTCGGTTGAAGCAGGAATGAAAGAGTACCGAAGTGTCCTTTTACCGCGACGAAGAAAATGAAACGTACTCGAGATCACATTCTCTGTACATAGCCGCGTATTCTTTTATCATGCCATCATCGCTGCCCGGAAGGGCCAACCTTATTTATTATACGATGTTCCATACTGCCTCGCTAAATAATTCTATAGATCCGCTCCGATCGGTCCGTTCGCACCGCGGCGATTACGATTAACAAGCGCAGGAGAAAATGGACGAACACGGGAAGCAGAGGAGGAAGAGAAGAGAAGTCGCCGCGGCGATCGGAGCGACGTACGTGATTAATTATTCGCTTGTTTATATAATATGTATATGTATATATATATAATACGTTGTAATTATAAACCCGAGAGTGAAAGAGTGCGCGAGTGCGAGCGAGAGAGAGAGAGAGAGAGAGAGATAGATGTCGACGGATAAGCGCGAAACCGTATAAATTGCGAACCGGTCGTTGCACAAAACTTGTAACACGTGTTCACCTTGTGTAACTATTATACATACATGCATACTGTACCGTGGCGAAGAGGAGAGTGGAGGAAACAAAGAAGAGATGCATAGAGAAGAAGTGTTTTAATACCGTCGCCCGAAGAAAGCGTTTCTCCAGTCCCTCGGCCGTCCCGCGGATTCGAAGATTGCTAAGAAGAGTAGTACTGATTTCAAATGGTGCTAGGAGGACTGTCGCAAACCCCAGCACGCACAGAAGTCAGTACCTCTGCCTTCTTATCGTCTCTCGTCCGTTCCACGTTTCTACCAACGTCTTCCTCGCCGTCCCTTTCGAGAACGAGAAGAAATCGCATCGTTCCAAGAAGATCCGCGCACACTTCGTTCGAACACTAACAGAAATACCGTTGTCCCGGTCGAAAGGTCACTTTTACCGTCGACGACAGCGTCGGAGGTGCTCCCCGCGACTAACGATTCCTCAGCTCCGTAGACGCGAACCGAAGTCGTTGTTCATTTTTTGTATTTCGGAGTGCGCCGGGCCCCGGGAAGAAGGAAGAGAGGCTTTACGTGTCTAAGGTGGGCCCCAGAGACCTAACCCGGACTGTCCCAGGAGCGGTCGGATGGCTTCCTATATGCAGGCAGCCTGTTCACTTGCCGTAAAGCAAAATGGTAACTTAATATTAGACTTGAATATAAGTACGGTAATCCCACACCAGAGTCCAAAGTAAGCCTACACCTACCCGCCGCGGCCATCCCTGGACC
This sequence comes from Ceratina japonica, assembly GCA_019453355.1. Classification (NCBI taxonomy): domain Eukaryota; kingdom Metazoa; phylum Arthropoda; class Insecta; order Hymenoptera; family Apidae; genus Ceratina; species Ceratina japonica. Next base: position 7,917 of record SMSR01008343.1, read on the forward strand.
TCTCGGTTCCCCCTTACGAACGCCCTCGAGCGTAATAATACGACGCCGGGATACTAGATATCGGTGCTCTCTGTATATGCTCCTAGGTGCAAATTGCGACCACCTATGCACACCGGGCCCTCTCCGCCCTGTCCCTCTTCCTGTCAACGGGATACTCGGCTGTCTCCGCCGCGACGACGACGACTCTCTTCCACACGAACCGGCGTACGCTCTGACTGCCATTAATCAGCCGCGTCCTCAACGTCAGTGTAGGATTTCGAGTTCGGGACAAGTCCTCCTAGTCGCACTCGGTTCGAACCAACCGAACGTGGCCGCCTTTTTTTTCCAAAGGTCCGGTAAAAATCCGAACAATAACTCAACTCTCTGTCTCCGCGGGAGAGTTGAGTTTCTGCGACGGAGAGACAGCAGCGTGTGTCCCTGGAATCGCAGAAACTCGATCTGGTTTTTCACGATCCGTTTTTTTTTCAAAGGAACGCCGCCGCCGTCGCCGCGGTATCTGAAGTGCGACGACCTTCAAGCCGCGAAGAACTAGGATAAACCGGCGCGGTCTGCGTGTCGCTCGCTGGACGCGGAGTAAGCTAATCCGTCCGCGTGTATCATGTTTGCAGCCCCTTTAAACGACACCGATACGCGAAAGTGCCCGCGTTTCCACACACTGTTTCTCCATTTGTCTAACGATCAGCGAGCCGGGAGGTGTAGAAGTGTTCGAATTAAGAAATTGAGAAGAGAAGAGATTGAGAAGAGATGAAATTAAGAAGAGATGAAATTAAGAAGAGTAGAAGTTAAGAAGAGACGAAATTAAGAATTAGATACCTAATGGGAACGTGTTCCGAATGGTCTAGGTCTAGGAGTCTTCCTCAGGGAAAAAGGGGTAAAATAAATAAATAAATAATTTAGAACTGTACCGTCGAAAGGCGAAGTCATTTTGCTGTCTGGCCGACAGATGTTTCTTGATAATTTCGACAGATATCTGAGAAACGGTGGTTTTCGGCAATTTTTCATTGATTCCAGGGGTCGAAAGCAGCTGGAAATAGGCCAGTAGACCGCGAGCAGATGCTCGTGAAAACTATTACCCGCGCAGGTGTTTCTACGACTGTCCCGCGAGGACCGCCCCTCCCCTCGGCCGCTGGGACCGTCCCCGACTTCCCGATCCACCCTTGCTAGATGCCATAATTTCTCTCGTATATCATTTAAAAGTAGGGGGACCACGACGCCGAATTAAATGCCTTCCGGAATGTCGAAACTAGAAGCCCCTGAACTCTGAAGTCGATCGCAAACGGAATTTTATGGAAAGTAGAACAATTATAAAAAATAACGATAATTCTATGTATTATTGTTTAATTGAATACGTTTGTATAGGGCTGTAATAATCGGTTTGGAATCCTGACGAACGTGGGCGAGGATTGTTCTACGGTGGACCAAGAGCGACCCCTCGCAGATGTTCCCNGGTCTGCGTGTCGCTCGCTGGACGCGGAGTAAGCTAATCCGTCCGCGTGTATCATGTTTGCAGCCCCTTTAAACGACACCGATACGCGAAAGTGCCCGCGTTTCCACACACTGTTTCTCCATTTGTCTAAAGATCAGCGAGCCGGGAGGTGTAGAAGCGTTCGAATTAAGAAGTTGAGAAGAGAAGAGATTAAGAAGAGGTGAAATTAAGAAGAGATGAAATTAAGAAGAGATGAAATTAAGAAGAGATGAAATTAAGAAGAGTAGAAGTTAAGAAGAGAAGAAATTAAGAATTAGATACCTAATGGGAACGTGTTCCGAATGGTCTAGGTCTAGGAATCTTCCTCAGGGTAAAATAAATAAATAAATAATTTAGAACTGTACCGTCGAAGGGCGAGTCATTTTGCTGTCTGGCCGACAGATGTTCCTTGATAATTTCGACAGATATCCGAGAAACGGTGGTTTTCGGCAATTTTTGATTGATTCCAGGGGTCGAAAGCAGCTGGAAATAGGCCAGTAGACCGCGAGCAGATGCTCGTGAAAACTATTACCCGCGCAGGTGTTTCTACGACTGTCCCGCGGGGCCGCCCCTCCCCTCGGCCGCTGGGACCATCCCCGACTTCCCGATCCACCCTTGCTAGATGCCATAATTTCTCTCGTATATCATTTAAAAGTAGGGGGACCACGACGCCGAATTAAATGCCTTCCGGAATGTCGGAACTAGAAGCCCCTGAACTCTGAAGTTAATCGCAAACGGAATTCTATGGAAAGTAGAACAATCATAAAGAATAACGGTAATTCTATATATTATTGTTTAATTGAATACGTTTGTATAGGGCTGTAATAATCGGTTTGGAATCCTGACGGACGTGGGCGAGGATTGTTCTACGGTGGACCAAGAGCGACCCCTCGCAGATGTTCCCCCATAAAAAAAGCGGAGATATCGATCCAAATTCCTATCTCGCCCTCGATCGAACCTCGCACCAAAAATGTTCGACTCCCGTTCCCGTAATTATCAACGTCTTCTTCTTCTTTGTGCTCGTTATTCGACGCGATAGCGCTAGACCCGCTTTTCTATCGGTCCGCGGCATATTACTGTTTGTTTATTTTAAGTCCCAGGCGTATCTTGTTTCGGAACCAGAGCCAGCTGACCGCAGCCCGGCTAAGTTTTCTCGTTTTATTCTCTTGCATTACTCGCGTCGGCCGGCGGGTGTCGATGGCGCGAATTAACTGAGGGAAAAAAAATCGACGCCGACCGGATGCGCGTAATTTCCAGCAGAAAAACTTATTTTTAAATCCGTCCGCAGGCTCCTTCCTGGCCCGAGGAACTCTCTCTCTCTCTCTTTCCCTTCGACGCGAGCGAGAGGAGGACAATTATCGCGGACGAAAGGGTTGAATGGACGTAGCAACAGGTAGAGGTGAAAGTAATTAAGCGGTGAATGATAGTAATTAGCGGGGCGCGCGGGACCCGGCATTGATTCCGCGGTTTTCGGCGCGTGTCGACACCCCGCGTTGCCAGCATCGAAATCCCCGAGCCACCCCCACGACGCCGATCAGAATCCGGACCGAGAACTCTTGGAAACGGACAGAAAAGTATAACGATTCTTCGCGAAGAGAATCGCAATCGTTTCTAGAATTATCAAATATCGTTGTTCGCGTCGAGATATTTAACGTAAGTTTTAATTCCAGGGCCCGTTTACCTGATACAGAAACTAAGAACACCCCGTCGGATGCTGGTGACGTTCGCCCGGGGAAAGTAGCCCTCCCCACGGCCACTGGGACAAACACCGAGGAACACGCACTTGACGTCGTCGTCGTCGTCGTCGTCGTCGTCGTCGTCGCCGGAGATCCAGTTATTAAAATCGAACTGGGAACGCGGGACTTTCGGCGATCGCGCACTGGACGCATCCCCCGACGCGGACGCGTACCTGGAACCGGGCGACCCCTCCGAGGGACCCGGAAACGGTGGCCGCGGCCGAAGACGTGAGGAGAGAAAAAAAAAAAAAAGAAAGAAGAAACGGAAACGGAATCGTTCCGAGAGACACGCGCGCGAGGACAGAAGCGGCGAACGCGAAGGTTCGTAACGAACATGGGACTCTGGACACGACTGATCGAGTGACCGAGGGGGTAGCATTGTAAGAATACCCCTCCTCGTGCGCTTGTATAGAATTACGTGTGTTGATCGCGCATACAGCTCTCTCTCTCTCTCCTCTCCGTCCCCTTTGGTGTTTCGCGTTCGGGCAAAAAGGGAGCACGAAGGGGGAGAGAAGAGTGGCTCCCCCGTCTCCCCCCCCTCCCGTTCAGGCCTTTCACCGGTGCGTACTACTATATACCCACCCCCTGTGCCCCTGGCCCACCACCCCCCCTCCTCCCGTCCTCCCGTAACCCCCTTCGAGGCGTCCTCTCTCGCGTGCGTGAATCATGCATATCGATTTTCTTTCGTTACGTACTACGTATACGCAGTACCACGTCGTCGGGCGTTCGGTAGCTCTACGCCCCTGACGATGCACACACGTACGTTCCCCTCTTCGCGCGCGGAGGGAGAGACCCCGAGCCCGGGGGCCGAATGGAACCCCTTTCTGAAATAGCGCGCGCGACCGCCGCGATTCTTTTGCCCACAATGAGCCGGAGACCAGGAAACGAGTGCTCGTCGAGTCCAGTTCCTCGCACCAGGGGCTGTTGTTCCTCCGGTTCTCTGAACGTTTCGCGGAAGTCGCAGGACGGAACGAGGTACAAATAACGGAGAATAATTTGTATTCTTCCTTCAGATGGAGGATATCGAAGGAGGGGGAAGGACATCGCTGCAATTGGCATTAACAGCGTGTTATTTTTTAGAACGCCAGAGAGGGAAGTCCNGTGCTCGTCGAGTCCAGTTCCTCGCACCAGGGGCTGTTGTTCCTCCGGTTCTCTGAACGTTTCGCGGAAGTCGCAGGACGGAACGAGGTACAAATAACGGAGAATAATTTGTATTCTTCGTTCAGACGAAGGATATCGAAGGAGGAGGAAGGACATCGGTGCAATTGGCATTAACAGCGTGTTATTTTTGAGAACGCCAGAGAGGGAAGTCCGAGGAAGGAAGTGAACGAAGAAAAGAAGTCTGGAAGGGAGTAAAATGGTCCGGTCTGGACCCCCTTCCTCGAACGTTGAAAGCCCTCAGAAAGGTCCCCCCCCCTCTCTCTCTCTTTCTCTCTCCTTTTTTTTTACCCGAGCAAAATGTCCCCGTATGACGCGAACAACGATGAGACGATGCTCTTGTACCCCTTCTCTCTTTCTCTCTCTCTCTCTCTGCTAATGTACTCCCCCTAATCTGGTAGCAGCAGGCCCCCGGTAATAAAGTTTCTTTGTTTTTGCTCACTCCGTTCTTTCGTCGCGAGTACCACTGCTATTATTTAGCACCGGTTAATCGGTTCGGGGGTAATTTACTGGCCTCTCTTTGTCGAGGCGCTCCGCCTCGGTTGACCTAACTTCCGGCACGAATCCCGCGGCCGGCCGCGCGCGCCGGGAGAGGGAGAAACAACGAAAGACACACGGGTGTTTTTTTTTTTTTTTTATAAACAATTTCTTTAATAATAAGTAAACGATGACAGAGATATGGCGCTCCAACACGATAGAAATAACATTAATGTAATATGTACAATTGTACGACATTTACAACGATTTTACACCGCCGTCGACCAGCCGCTAACGACAGGGGAATACTAGTTAAATTAACAACAGAAACCTCTATAGCTGCATCCTCTTCCGAAAAATTCCCCAAACAGAGTTTTTCAAATAAATATAAATACAATTTTTCGCTAGGTAAGTGTACACGCGTGTGAAATGGCACAACACATCGAAAATCGTGCGTTCCTTTTGGCGAATTAAGTATGTATATAGATCCCCGCGTTTATTATAACGCCCGGAATTGGTCATCTATAGTTTGAATACATGTGTAAAAAGTGTCCGCTCGTTCGTGAAGTACATCAGTTGAAATGCAAACTGGAATGCTTAAATATAGGCAACGCCTCTACGAGGTAAAGTCGAAGAGTGATCCGTGAAACGCGACCTACTTTTAAATATACATATATAAATATATATATATCCGTATAAATATATATATATATATTTGTATATTTATATATAAATATATATTTGTATATTTATATATAAATATATATATATTTGTATATTTATATATAAATATATATATATTTGTATATTTATATATAAATATATATATATTTGTATATTTATATATATTTATATAGATGTACATATTTGTATATTTATATATATACGTATAAATCGGCGATTTTATTAAAACCGATTAAAAGTGCTCGATTTGCTTCGTGTAAATCGTTTATTAGAATTATATTTGGCCACTGGATTACTGCGCTTACTGTAATTCGAATATACAATAATATTGAATAGAAATCGAGATTGCGAATTCTGTAGAGCCTCGCGCATTCTAACGACGAACTTCCGACTTGTTCCCTTATCCCCCGGTCTCATTTATCGCAACGTGATTCGGTTTCCCGATCGTCCTCGATCGCGTCCCAAGTATTTTAGAATCTGTCTGAATTATAAATAACCCCTAAGATCTCGAGAGACCGTCAAACATCGCTCTCCCCACTGGTTTAGGTCTTTGGCGCTGAGCAGAGCTCGAAGAACACAGGATAGAACCGACGGATCTTAAGATTTCTGCGTATATCTGTGCTGCACCCGCGGCGAGGTGGAGTACAGCTTCCGGAAAACGTCTACCAGGTTGTTCTGAGGGAACAGGGTCTCTATGATCCCCTCGAGGAGCACGTACAGGAGCCTCCTGTTGAGCACGGGCCGCTGGAACAGCTCGAACACCCTCAACAGACCTCTTCTAGTCGTCTCGCTACCTATGATATGTTTCAGCTCGTCGGAAAGGCAGGATAGAAGGGCGACCTTGGCCGCCACCCTCGTTCTGTTCTTCATCTCCGCGTCCCTCGGCGGTTTCTTCTCCGCTTTCACTCCGTTCGGCCAAAAACTGTTCCTGTAGGTCGTACAAATAATTAAGCGACGAAGGTTCGTCGACGATACGAGAAGGAACGTAGAGATGCTTACTTGAATAGCTTCAAGTATCCGGCTACTCTGGCCGGACTCGTCAGCAACGAGACGTACTCCACTATCCTTCGATTGACTATGTCGCCGAACATCGTCCGAATGATCTGCCTCAACAGCGTGACTATCCTCCGCCTGAGCCACTGGTTCCTCACCTTCAAATCGAATATCTCGTCCATGAGTAGTAACATAATCCGCAGAGGAATGTTATCGTCGGTCTGAAATCAGAATCAATTAGATCGCTGTAATTAAATCCAATTAGCTTGTGATCGTCGGCTTAAATACCTCGACGTCGATACCGGCGCCGACTTTGGTGTTCTCGTAAAAAGCGCTGGGCTTCTTAGGATTACCGAAGAATTTGCTTATGTTGTCCATCACCCCGTCCACAGTATTCAGCATGTTGTCCGGCATTGTCTTCACGGCTTGGGTCACCGTTTTCATGGACGTTTTCAACGGGTTTATCAGAGTGTCTATCTGTATTAAACCGATAGTTAAATATCTTCAAATTGATACGATTGTACGTCGGTGGTAATTACCGTTTTCGATATCTGGCCGCCGGTAACGCCTTTATCGTAATCCCCTTGCTCTAGGAAACTGAGTAACAAATTCTGCAAGCCCATGTGCCCGTCGACGACAGTCGACCTGGTCAACTGACACAACCAGGCGTTCAGCATCACCATCCGCCTCTCCAGCACTGTTCTCTCCATATTGTGAAACGCTTTCTTCGCTGGGAACGGAATTTTCGCGAGATCATAATACTTCTCCTTGATCTTCTGATAGAGGTTGTAGAAATCCGAGTACCTCCTGTAAATGTGCCACTTCTCCTGGTAGCCGGTGTCGTAATTCTTAGTCACGGCGACCGCGTATATCCCGTAGGTCTTCCCGCGGTCGTTCACTATCCCGGTCTCGATGATCTTCGCGGTGATCTCGAACTTCCCTTGCTGCAGCTTCTTAATCGCGTTCTGGTCGTACGTGTTCTCGTCCAGTTTCACGAACTGATCCGCGTTCGGCTCTACATAAAACGATACGTCTTTCCCTTCGCTGATAGTGTCCGTGTCGATGCTCGCGGCTCTCCTCATCCCTTTCAGCGTCCTTGTACTGACTTCGGAGTCGGCTTCGTCGCCAGACTTGCTCTCGTTAGGCTCCGCGATGCTGGCCAGACTCGTCGACGAACTGGACTTCAGTTTGCTACCTTTTAACTCCGCGGGTCTGGTCTCGTCGGCTTTGTAAATCTCTGACATCTCGTCCAGCGTTTCCAATTCGTTGTTCGTACTCGACAGACTGATACTGTCCAAGGACTTGGTGTCCTCCTCGGACGTCGGGTCTTTCAACAGGTCCAATTCGGCGAGAAGCCTCACGTAAGCCATGGACCTCTTGAAACCTGGCAGGAAACGATCTTCGCTCTGCAGTTTTTCATAGCAGCAGGTGCGGAGGTCGTCGAACCACGTTTCCCTCACGTGCTCCGTCTTTATCCTTGTCAACAGAGTTTTTACCAAAGCGTCGTCTAGCTGTAACTTCGGCGACGCTTTATCGCTGAGGTATTGCTGATAGATCTTCGCGGCCGCTTCCTTCAGGTTCTCCAGGTCGGGGTTCTTGCGCTTGGCTCCGATTATCGGCGCCGCCTGAGCCGCGTGCAACTTCTGCAATTCTATGTCCGATATCTGCTGCTCCGCCGACACTCGCCAGCCGTAGATATTCAGATAAAAGTACAAGTACGATTCCGCGTTAATGGAAGTCATGTAGTCGATGAAGTAACTGAGCGCGATGTTGTTTTTCAGTAGTTCGTCCAGGGGCAGGTTCACTAGCTTCTGGCCGGGAATGAGCAGCCTGTTCCAATCGGGCTGAGCACCGATCCCGTCCGTCTCTGAATCCAGACCTTCTTGCATACCGATGATCCTGGTCTCCAAAATTTTCTTAACGTACAGCAAACTGTTTAATTGTTGTTTCACAGACAGATCGTCTTCTCTACCGGAATCCTTCGACCGGAGGTGAGCTATCTCTTTACAAACTATATTTTTCGTCGCTGTCAACTCGTCTAGGCTATCCGTCACTCGGATCACCGTTAAAAACACGTCGCTGGGTAAACCACCATCCTTAGCGCACTGAAACAACGAACGAGTAAGACAGAGAATTCTGTAATTGTTCGTAGAATGATTTCCGTTTACACCTACCAGCCATATACACGCCTGATTAATATAATCAGGATCGGAGAACAGATCCAACAACGGCCTAATGATCACGTTCACTAACAACTCCCTTAAAATAAATCTCACAGTCAGACAGTCGAAGTCCCCCTTTGGTAACACAAGATACAACAGAATCTCGGATATCTCCCCGAGGAATTCGATCTCCTGGGAGGTGTTGGTGCACACCAGGTCCCTGCAGATCAGATTGTTCTCCATCTGCACCTCCAGGTCGAAGAATATCTTCTCCAACGACTCCTCGTCTCTCTCGTCGTTACTGTCGATCGGCTCGGTCAACGACGAGAGATTCGGGACGTAGAACTTCGACTGGGAGTACCAGGACACGTCTGTCTCGCTCTTGTTCCGCCTGTGCGTGGGCGTCTTCTTCGGGGTGCCGCCGGAGGTACTCGAGCTGGAACTACCTTTCTGCAATTTCTTCGAGCGTAGCTGCTTTATTCTCGCCCTCGCCTGCCGATACAGCCTCACGTGGGAGGCTGCGTCGTCCACCAAGCGGGTGGTCAAATACGGAATCCAGTCCACCCCTTTCACCCTGATAGACAAGTAATAGTCGTAGAGAAACTTTTTTACTCACTGGACTCTTTGTTGATCTGGTTGATTGTTCGACTTACCGGTTCGCGATATTGATAGCGATCTTTTGGGCCGTGTCCCGAACGGAGTATATGAATTCCTCGTCGTCCGTGATGACGTTGTACCATGGTTCCACGTAATCTCTGATAACGAAATCTAATATTTCCTGTGTAGGGGAATTCGCTTAGCATAGAACTGCGAGCTATCGTATAAGTGAAATATTCTTAAATCGACTATGTACTTGCAGGGACTCGTCAATAATACGGCTACCAGTGATTCTTCTATCTAAAGTAAAGGTCATCTTCTGCTTGGACAGGTCTAGGATATACTGAAACGAGAATTGTCGTTAGATCGTCGGACTGGTACGTTGGCTCCTGCCTTAGAGCATATACTACTGGAGGCAGCACACTGTGTTCGAGAAGCCTGGTCAGAATCACTATCGAATACATGCTGTCTTTCTAACTCTACAACCAATCGCATGTGACACATCTTCGATAGTGACATTCAATCACACTCCTCGAGCACAGAGTGCTGCCTCCAGTAGTATATTCTCTAATGTTCCTGTTTAATTACCTGCCGTAACTTTTCAGTCTTCTTATTTAAGTCTTCCCTTTCAGAATTAACAACATTGTCGAGATTCGCACCATACATTCTATATACACAAGTGATTGTTCTGTAAGAATAGTAGTACTCGTTAATCACTATTGAAAGAAACGAGAAACAGAGAGAGAGAGTAAATTAAGTAATTACCCTAAAATTAAGGCTAACAGACAAATGAGCAGCTTGACGATCAATCCAATTCCAACCAGATATATGAGTAGAGCAGCCGCAACTCCAATAACTCCATATAGTGGAACGTTCATCTGGAAAGTAGCAAAAGCTGATATAAACAGTATTTGAAACCTCGGTAGGAATCAACGGGACAACTAGTTATGTCGAAATCAATGGCCCTTACTACTCTCCTTATGTTATCGCGAGGCTGGACCATCATGCATTTCTTACCGAAACGTCTCTCCCGGTATCTGTCCCCCGAATTCCCTTGATATCGTTACCATATCGCTCGGTATCATTCAAGAAACGTCAAATTGACGTTTCAATACGAGAGAGATTAGAGAGAACGGCGCGGGTGGTACGGTCAAAGGCGGAGGCACTCCCGTGGACGGGATTCGATAGGGAACAGGGAACCGTTGCAGGAATCATTTCGAGTGCGTGCCAAGCGTGATGTTTGCGCACGTTGGAGCGGACCGGCGACGGGGAGGACACGACACGTTCCACCCGTCTGTTAAATCCCGAGGAGGTCGATCGTCGCCGCGGATATACGAGGCCCCACGCGCGCGTTCCGTCGTCCACCCACCTTTGGATCCCCGGTAAAACGGTCGTGCACATACAGCTACGCACATATTGCGGTCCTCGTACGATTCATCGCACGAAACTGGTCAGCTAATCAACAGTTTATTTACATGTTTGCTGCGGTGCATTAATTCACCGAATACGTCCGACGACATATCTGCGTTCCTTTAATTTCGTATGCCGATGATAGAAGGCGCTTCCAGGCGGCACCTTCGTAATTCGTTTTTTATTTATACCCCTCGCGCCTCCGCTTTTGCTATAGTCTGGAAATTAATTGCCGC
>SMSR01008344.1:0-18317 GCA_019453355.1 Ceratina japonica
TACACAATACAAATCGTATATAATGGAAACTGACAAAGAAATGAATTCTAAAATCGACTGAAATCAAGTAAAACGTTAATAGTAATTTCCATTGTCTACCTTCTTTGAATTCAGGATTAAGGATGTGAAATGGTATATAAAAAACGGTGTTCTTCATCATGTCCTCCCGACTTATAACAACGGAGTTGAGGTGACATCGTACGATGCTAAGACCGGAGATAAATTAAACTCCAAGAGAATACCAGCTCCGTTCATAACCGAGGAGACACAGTAAGTGTATCCTTGTATACTTCCTTACAATTATTCCTCCAAAAATGAATTACAATCGAGAATCTCAAATCTGTACAAAATCTGTAACTTTATCTTTTACTTCAACTTTAGATGCGTATTGGCAGCCCCTTACCTGACCTGCTTGGAGGGTGACGCCAATCTCATGCTCTTTCAACTCCATCTGTTCGAAAGTAACTCCCAGCCCCAGTGGCTGACTATCAATACCATTTTCGGTGCTGGAGCACAGGGACCTTATAAATTGTCTGCCGTCAACGGAGACTACAACGTCGTTAGCGTCAGCGCGGACGGCGGTCAGCGAAAACGATTGCTGCTCGTAGAGGAAGTGGCAACACCGATATCGAGGGATATCGATGGAAATGCGAACCTGTACACCGTCAATATCGACGATGAGAAGGTTTTATTGGAAGCTACTTATAACAATGGGGTGAGTGATCTGCTGAAACCTAATAATTTAAATTTTCGGTTTTCCTTTTTTGTGTGTATACATAATTTCACGCACGTTGCAGGTGACGGAGATCCTAGCTACGGAATTATCGACTGCAAACCCGGTTCCTGCGATTTCCATGAACGTCTCCCACAACGCTCTGTTCCACCCGGTAATTATGGCCTCCACGTGCCTGAAACAATCGAAGGGGATTACGTGTCGTCACCTTCTGTCGTCGAAGGACCATAGCGTCGCGATGGTCGGAAGCGGTAAACTGATTTGGAACAGGGAAGAGGCTTTGGCCAGAATCGTCGCGGTCGAGATCGTCGAATTGCCGATGTCCGACAGAGACAGAGAGATCGAGACGGAATTCGATCAGAAAGAGAGTGAGCGTCGAATCTTCGTATTTATTAGTTGAATTAAATATCCGAGATACGCGGATCGTACTGCGGATTTGTGTATTACGTTTGTTTAATGAAATTTGTATTGATTATGTTGTGGCCGCCGCGACAGGTGTCGATGTTTACGGCTCATGTAAGTAACTGAAAAGAGAGTTGATTGAAGTTTGAATATAGAGCGCGAGAAAGAAAACGGTGAATGCATGTAACAGTAATTATTTTCCACCGTGTTTATTTCACAGGGATTTCCATATTACCAGTTGCTTCCCGTTTTTCGTCTAACACGATTTTTCTATTAATAATCAAAGCTGTTTGGCTGCTCGTAGCAAATCGTACATCGTCACGATGCTATAGTAATCGTTGTGTAGTTAACGTCGTACGCTGTAATTCAATTGATTTCGGAATTACGGAAGATCGATTCACTTTTCGTTAGACAATTTTTAATGTTCGATTGACTTTTCGATATTTCTAGTTCGGATTTCTTTTATGTTTATTTCTATCTCAAACGTTTTCTTTAACTCTGTTTTAATTAACCCTGTAGGGAACGTGCTGAGCATGATGTCGAGGAGAATAAACTCACAGCTGAAGCAAGCCAGGACGTTCCTGCAGTCGATGATCTTCAATTTTAAGCAACAGCCGTCGGACCAGAGGATGGATCTGGTCAGAGACAAGTTTGGTCTCCACAAAATGATCGTATTGGTCACAGCTGCTGGCAAGGTGTCTGTCTTCCTGTTTCTAAATCCTTCCGTGCTTTTCCCCATCTCTTTGTAGTGGGAACTAATTGATAATGATTACAAGTACATATATTGTATGTATATAATGTTTAGCTGTACGGAATAGAGACGAGGAAAGGAGAGATAATATGGCAGCTGAGAGTCCCGGGTATTCGAGGATTCAGCGAGAAGGAAGACGGTATCGTTTTATACGTTCAAAGAGGTAGCAGGCATTTTCCACATCCGCCGCAATGCGCACTACTGGCCGAAGACAGAGTGAGTCGTAAACATCGAATCGTAGCCTCGTAAATAATTCTATAATCGTAACTTTTATTAGAAATAAAAACAATATCTTTGCAGAATACGGGAAACGCGATAGTGTACACTTTCAACCCGATAACCGGGCAGCCTCTGGACGGTTTCGTGTCTCTGCCGTACAGGATCAAGCAGTCGATGCTTCTGCACGTACCGATCGAAGATTTTCTACGTGGGATCGTCGTACTGGACACCAGAGACAAAGTGCACGTTTATCCTGAAAGAGCGAAGCCGCTAGCTGCGAAATTGGCTAAAAACATTTATATCTTCACTGCGGACAAGAGTACCGGAGTCTTCTCTGGGTATTCCTTGTCCTACAGCACTGCCGAGGTAAATAACGTCAACGCCCTTGTCCTCGAGGATGTATCGGCTAGACGTACACGTGTATTTTTACGTAGGAATTAATCGCCCATAAAGTATGGGAGTTGCTGTTGTCTCCGAGAAACCAAAGAATAACTCGCGTAGCTCTGAAGAATCCGATAGAGAGGGTCCACTCTCAGGGCAGAGTCCTAGGCGATAGATCCGTTCTCTACAAGTATATAAATCCTAATTTGATCGCTATCGTCACCGAAGGAGTGGGTAACGCTCAAACAAGTTAGTAGATCTCTTAAAAAATGTTATACCCTACGGTTTAGAAACGAAGAACGCAGGTTTGAATCGAATCGTTTTTGCATTTGTAGATACCGTCAATTTATATTTGTTAGACGTGGTCTCCGGTGCCATGATATTCTCCATAGCTCACAAGAGAGCCAGAGGACCGGTTCACACGGTCCACTCGGAGAACTGGATCGTTTACAGCTACTTTAACGAAAAGAGTCGAAGGACCGAAATAGCGAGTTTGGAATTGTACGAAGGAAAAGTACAAAGCAACACTACGGGTAACGACGACTTTATCGTACGATCTTCTCGATCGTCTCGCAAGTCGTTAATAATTTATGTTTATTCGACAGTGTTTTCGTCTTTGGCGACTGCCAAACTGCCGATCGTAGAGAGGCAGGCATTTATCTTCCCAGCCTCGATAGAATCGATGAGGGAGACCATCACCGAGAAAGGAATTACCAGTAAACACATAATAGGTAGAGATTAAATCGCGTGTACTTGCTTTATTTTATAGTCTTTCTACTTGAATACGACGCGATAAATAGAGATGGTATAACTATATATATATATAAATATATAAATTTTTGTGTTCCAGTCGCCTTGGCCAACGGCGGAGTGTTGGAGCTACCGTGGATGATGGTGGACCCTCGCCGGCCGGTGAACCCAGAATCCAGAGAAGAAGGAGTGATCCCGTACACTCCGGAAATTCCTATACACATGGACGCCACAATAAATTACAACCAAAGCGTATTCAGGGTCGCGGGAGTCCATACCAGCCCCAGCGGCCTGGAAAGTACCTGTTTAGTATTTGTACATGGATTAGGTCTGTATATCTTCTTTCTCCCCTTTATTTATTAAAAAATTTAAAAAATAGGCGTTACGAATATTTATGTATACATTCTGGTTTGCAGATTTATTTTACACGAGAGTGGCGCCTTCGAAAACGTTCGATGTACTCAAAGAAGACTTTGACTATTATTTAATAGTCGTAGTTCTAGCCGCGTTAGTAATTTCTTCTTACATCGCAAAGAAGCTGGCGTCGCAGAAGGCACAGAAACAGGCTTGGAAATAGAGTAACTAATTCGTATTTTATTTATCGTTCGGACGCCGTACGTGGTCTGTTCCTCTAGGTGAATTTCTATATATATATAGGGTAAGCGTGCGCGTAAAAATCAAAGAGTCTGCAATTAATGATGAAATACGAATTTAATCTTGACAATTGGAAGGTTTGGCCGTCGCTAATTCTCTTATATCTCGTACAATTCCGTTGTTATACAATATGACGATTTAACGCCGCGGGTGGTGTTGCTCCAGCGCCCGGAAATCTAGACTATCTTTCACGATTTGTATTTAGAATCATTAAAGAACTATGTACATAATTGTATTGTTTCGTATCGATTAAAACTACAACTGTTCCAATCGTCATTTCATGTCCTGTGCTCCACGTACGACTCTCCATTTCTTTGGGATCCAAGACCTTGGACGTGGGAACGGTCACGACTCTCCCCCTGGATTCTATTTGCTCCGACAGCTTCCCCTGAAACACACCCTTTATAATTGTTTGTTACGTAAACGCGTATATTGGAAGTGCACGTGGTCTCGCATAGGAACAACGTTCACGCATGTGCCCGAGAGATCCTGTCTCGGAGGGGCGAAGCCCTCGGTGTAACAAGGCCGATGGAATTATTTTTTAGCTTTCGTCCAACAAATTCGTGCCAATTTCAATAATTTTTACTCAGTGTCATGTGAGCAGAACGATAATTTATCACGACACGCGTTACTTGTGACCACACGAAACCGCACCTCTAACCAAAAATTAGTTCGTACGTTTTATTCTGACACATGACCCAGTGACAGAGAGGAATTCGAATTTTATAACATGTACATTAATTAACGTAGACAAGACTGATCATCATATCAAATGAAATCTCAATTCAAGTGAAAAGGGAAACGTCGACTGAATTCAACAGTATTACGAGTATCACGTAAAAGGCACGTCTGATTTGTTACACTTTTGTATGTACAAACGATTGACAAACATAAATAATACTCTGTGAAAGAAATGTATTAAAAGGAATTCATTCTTGTAAAACAGAGGAATTATGCTACGCTGACGAAGCAATGATCGTAAAGAATTTCTAATATATTTTTCAACGTCAAAGGAAGGTTTAACAGAATTGTGAACGTATTTGGATTCTGCCTCTGAGCGAGAAGGACGAACGCCAACGGCCTATTTGACGACTATTTTAGAATACCATAGACACTGAGCCAAGTGTTACATAACTGATTTACCCAAAGTCTAATCAGATGTCGAGTAAACTTGATTGAGAAAGTCCAGATTCTATGCGAGAAGAAATTTATACATATGGGCCTGACAAAGTTATTGAAGCGTATGCTGTATGCAAACTTTGCGTCCTGCAGCTCTAAAACAGTCGGAATATTAGCACCGTTAACGATCCCACCGCTGCACATTGCGTTCTTATATTACTTCTGGCAGGAATACTCGAGAGACGTCGACAAACAGTATTGTTCTTGTTCCTGCTGGGACACGGTGTTCAAAGGTGAGTCACAGAAACGAAGAAAGAGCAATTAGTTCGAAGTCAGTGTTAAATCCACTGTTGTTACAGGATCGTACGAGTCGGGCATCGCGTCTTACAAACACATGTACTTCAACGCGACTTCGAACAGTTTAAAAATCTGGATAACGATCGTGATCGGTGTTATCGTTCTGTACGAAGTAACGAAACACTTGACGCGGTTGGCCTTTCAAAATCGGCTCAGATACTCAATGACGACGTTATTCACGACCGCTATTTTCTCCCATTATTACACGTGGTGGGTGTACATGAATTATTGGAACGACGAATTTTATTCCCAGTGGTACCATCAATTGTTTTTCTCTGTCACCGAGCTGATATCCACTTTCCTGGTTGTTCATCTGGCAGATAATAAAAACCCAGTGACTCACAGGAAAGCGTTCGGTATAGCCGCAATTGCTATTTTGCACATTGTGGCGGGTGGCTGGGATCAGTTCGTCGCTAACGTCGTCAGAGGCGAAGGATACGCTCATCAGGTAAGAATCATATAGTCAAACGTTTTAGCTTTGACGTTGAGTCAGCGATTTTTCTACAATAGGTCGTACGCGATCTTGGCTTTATGATACCTGACGTTCTCCACGTTTGTATACCGTTGTGGGCAGTTAAATGGAGAAATGTATATAGCCTTCCGGGTTCTGCCAAAAGAGATCCGAGTGTCAGAAGAGATCTAGCGTACATGTTAGGGATGATATGCATCGGATTATGCATTTGTGCCATATTGTAATCTCTGTAAACGCCTAAAAATAGTGTCTTAACGTCGAGGGGGAGACGAACCACTGTGACGGACAATGAAACGTCACGTTAATATAGTATACTTTCAACGATGTCGTAGTTGCTCTCTCGTCGTCGTCACAGTGGGTTTGTCTCTCGCGAGAAAAATCGTTTCGTTTAAATTATTTTTTAATACGAAGTTACGAAAGATTTAAAAATTCGAAGATACATATCCGCATTTTGAAAATATGTTCGACGGTGCTAGTATTTACGAAATGAGTTACATTACAAGATGGCTTTAACGTAGAAGAGCGTAGAATAGTCCGAGCGTCCAAAGGTTTGGCGCGATGAGAGACGGTGAAAACTTGAAATTTTCTCTTTCATTCTCTTTCTTCGTTCTGACGTCTCTCGTTCAGACGCTCAGCTTGTTCTCCGGGTTTTAAACGGTCGATTACGTAGACAGTTCTCGTCGCGACGTTTGACAGTATTATACATTATTTCATTAGCCACGTTAGTTGAAAATACCTGTAGAGTACAAGTAGTTTATTACGAAGACATATCCTTAGGTCATTGATCCTTTTTTATCTGTGTGTCAACTAGTGACCTTATCTTGCCTACAAAATATATCGTAAGACCAACGAACAAGTTGTCTAGAGCAACAACTTACGGACGATACTTATTTCGTAGCACGAGTGTGTTCAACATTTAGACGTGTACTTGTTACTTTTTCGACTCATTTGCATCATTGACGTATACATACTCAATTTTGCTGGTCACTGTTGTCGTATTATTTAATATAATAATTAATTTATATTATACGTATAACAATTAGTTATAATGATAATTAGAAATTAAGATTTGTAAGACTTATTACTATTTATTTATGTGTTTTTCTATTTTTAATTATAGAGTACTGAAACATGTTCTTTTTTAGTTGTTGAAATTTTTGTACTTAAATGTTACGAAGAAATGTTTCTTCTTTTTTATACTTTCTTGTGGTGCAAATGGGTTGAGAAGTTTATTTACAAAATAGTTTTGTAGCGGTTTAAATCACTTTTACATTTTCGAGGAGAAATATAATTAACTTTGAAACTCTAAAAATTATGCACACGAAATATTTGAAGAAGAGTATCATAAACGAGCCATTTGTTATGAAAGTCGGATATCTCGATTGTTTTAATTACTGTGATATTAAAAATTACGATTTTACAATAAATAATTTTGCATTTTCAGTTGTCAACTAACATTATATTGATTAATTCAATAATTATAATTTAGAAACTGAAATGTGAAACTGTGAAATTGAATTTCATTCTAAAAAATGGAGTGGAGTTGCCTAATTTTCATAATAAACGGCTGATACATTGTTAGACTGCATTTCTTACGAAGGAAATAGAAATGTAAAGAAGGTAAATGTTCAGGCGTAGAGCCTAAGCCTTCTCATCGAAAAAGAATGTAATGGCTACGACAAAGTGCCTAAATGCAACGTGAATTATTTTGAATCCTATAATTGACTTCATGAATTGCTTCTACGAGTAATAAAGGACATTATGTAAAAATAACGAAAGGCCATAAAGATAGTGATTATGAAACAATTGTATCAAGAGTTTTATTTCAAAGTACCAAACATCAATAGTATATAAATTATGTATATCAAATATTATGTATATCACATTATGTATATCGTTTTTGTACTGATTTTCCTGTTACGTTAATTGTCTAATGCAGGGATTTTATATTGAAATTGTTTAAACGGAGGAAAAGTGAGTTTATATCTTAATTGCGAACCGGCGCGCATGAGCGACGGGAGGTCGCAGTTGTGAGGCGAGCCTTAATGGCGCCGAGAAAAGCGCAGGCTTCAAATCGATCCTCCACCCCCGAAGTATCTAAAGAACAACCCCCGGCCGACGACTCTCTTGTCGACCCAACAACAGTTCAAAAGCATCCGAAAGCAAACATGGCGCTGGATTTCGCAGCCACTTACAAAGTTTTGGTGCTGGGTGACTCGAACGTCGGGAAAACTTGTATCGTGCACCGTTACTGTGACGAACGTTACTACGACACTTATATATCGACGATAGGTGAGTCCTGGCGAAACAATCGCACTTCCTGTGGCCGACGTATCTTTTTTAGATTGATAAGCTCGCTATAACAATCTCTGTTTACAATTATTTCACC
This sequence comes from Ceratina japonica, assembly GCA_019453355.1. Taxonomy (NCBI): domain Eukaryota; kingdom Metazoa; phylum Arthropoda; class Insecta; order Hymenoptera; family Apidae; genus Ceratina; species Ceratina japonica. The sequence goes on from SMSR01008344.1 coordinate 8,228, forward strand.
GAATCAATTTGTTCATTAATCGCAGTCTCTCATGGTTCATTAAAATACACGAAAAGATTCTGAAAAGAAAAATTACAATAACTGTATCAATTACTTTGATCTTTCATTTTATTTCTAGATTGTTGACAACCGNGTCTTTTTTAGATTGATAAGCTCGCTATAACTATCTCTGTTTACAATTATTTCACCGAATCAGTTTGTTCATTAATCGCAGTCTCTCATGGTTCATTAAAATACACGAAAAGATTCTGAAAAGAAAAATTACAATAATTGTATCAATTACTTTGATCTTTCATTTTATTTCTAGATTGTTGACAACCGTTTATTGTTGATGTTAATACGCTATTGATAACGTTGGAGAACGTATTCGTAAACCTCTTTAATATTACATTTATAGAACGTACATTTAAATGAAGAGAATATACATATAGATACAGTTCTGTCTCATGACATTTACTCTTGTCAAACTTGATAGTCTGCATGTATAATAAAGTGTGACAGCGGAATATAGTTTAAGGTTTACGTTTGTATTTTAAGAAGATTCGTGTGGAATTTTATTGGTAGTTTGTTGGGTCAGATTTAAATAATGCCATTTAGCGTGATCGATCAGCTGATCCTACGGGACCCTCAGACGTCCGAAGCTGCGGACCTCCATCCAAAATTTCTATGCAATTTCTATGTGCTTTCATTTTATTTATGTATTATAAATATCGTATAAGGCACTTTATTTCAAATATTTTTTATAATCTTGCGTATTCAAAGAGCTGCTCAAAAGTTAGCACAATTACGTTTCGTATAAGTTAATGTATATATATTGTACCATAAAAAAAGAGAGCGTTGGGTGATTCTTAATGCCGATGAATCAACAGGTATCGATTTCAAACAAAAAATAATTAATCTGGACGGAACCCCGATCAAACTTCAAATTTGGTGAGTTCCCTTCATTATTCAACATCTGTTATATAATTTTCAAGGTATTATTATATGTGGGGCGTAGAAACCTTTCTATTTTAGTCTTACCGTAAATGGAAAACCATATGTAGAAGTATTTATAGTAAGTCGTATCGCGTCAATAAAATCGATCGATTAAGATTTTGCATCTTAAAGAAAATTTAATTATTAATATGCTATTGACTTCTTAAGGGACACTGCCGGTCAGGAGCGATTCAGAACGCTGACCACGGCTTATTATCGCGGGGCCATGGGTATTCTTTTGATGTACGACGTCACTAGCTTAGAAAGTTTCAATCATTTGTCCTACTGGCTGCGAAACATTCAAGAAGTAAGAACAAAAAACGACGTACAGTAAATTCGATAAATAATCAACTCGTGCGCTGTTGATTTTCAGAATGCGTCGCCGGACGTAGTGAAAGTACTAGCGGCGAACAAATGCGACGTCGCGAACAGAGCTGTGGACGCGGAAAGAGGGCAGAAGATAGCCGAGAACTTCGACATGCCCTTCTTCGAGGTGTCATGCAAAGAGAACATAAACATTGAAGAAGCTTTTCTCACTTTAGCCAGAAGAATACGAGAGCAACGAGGACGTCGGGTATACAAATTATTTACGCCCCTCGTTAGAAGTTCATTGGCCCGGGTCGAGAACCTTTCCCGGTTTCGATGACTAATTGTTGATTAACTAATGCCGTTCGATCGCGTTTGAAATTGCAGGCGAGTTTGTTCGAGGCTTCGGAGAGGGAAGGAGCCGAGTCGATAATCAAGGCTCAATCCCCGTCTCAACAGGGTGACGCTTGGAGGTGCACGTGTTAGTTCGTAGAAACGTATTAGGTATCGGTACGTGGTTCGATTGAGAAACGAAATATTCACACCGGACGAGATTTTATCTTTTCGTGTCTGCGTAAGAGAAACGGAGGAGTCGCGCGTTAGTCCTGCATGTAAGTGTACATAATACGCGAAACAGGAATTGGGGGACGTAGGACACGAGGCGCAGGGGTTCGAAACGAGGATTTTTCTATCGGAGGACATAGACTTCGCACGCGCGTAACGTCGCGACCGTCAACAATCACGTTCGATTATTATATCTTAAAACTCTCTGCACCCTCGTTCTCTAATCGATTTTAAACCGCCGGCGAATAAGTGACACGATTCGTTGCACACACCGCGCGTGTGTTTTAACGTACGATTCGGCACGCGTGATTACACAAGTAGAACGACAAGTCGTACATACATAAACGAGAGCACAACTGATGTATTCTACGCTAAGCGATATTGCTGCAGAGAAAGCGAGAAAGAGAGAGAGAGAGAAAGAGATTCGACGTAATACGAAATTCGAAATGGCGCGGTGGAGAGTTCGATTTTCATTTTAGTACTCGACGACAGCTGCAAGTTAATATACTATAACAATAGATGTCTATTTACAATCGCAATGAACGACGAGATAATTCGAGTCACGCTATTTATATAAATATACACGTGAACGTCTGGCACGCGTCTCTCACCGCCGTCGACGTATCGACATGAAATGATGCTAGATAAAACGGAACTTTCGATGTTTAGATAGAAACCATAGACAGACGAAAATAGACCGAGCGCCAGACTTGCGATTCGCACTCTTCGTTTGGCCGAAGACCGACAGCCTCGTCTCTTGTCGTCGAATCACAAACGGCAAGGCTCGTTTTATCTATCGGCTCCTTTCTTCTATCAGCGTGAGAAAAAATTCGGTCTATTTTCCTCTCTCTATGATAGAAACGAAGCAACATTCTGCCATCTATGGATTATCGTTATTTCTTACGGAAAAAGGAGAACAGACGAAGGGAATTATTAAGCTTTTTAATAATCGATAAACTCGTTCGTATTAATTCAAGAGGCTGACGCATATATTATAGATTTACGATATAGATGTATCACGTTCGTACTAACCCAGCGAGACATGCGGTGCAACCCTGTACAAGTTTTATAAAATTTTCAACTCGTCGATCGATATTACGAAATATACCACGTTACCATTTGCTTGTATCGGCAATAATTTTTGCACAATCTCGGGGCGTCGTCGTCGTCGAAGCCCTGATTACGGTTTTTCCATTCATGGCAGTACACACGGAATCTTATCGTTGCTGGATTAGCATTAAACTGCGGACTTGACGCAATCAGATAACCGGTACCCTACGATGAGATTTATTTAGCACAAAAGTCACGGTTCATTGTACGAAATTGACGAAACGAAACGCCCGGATATTGTGAGCAGTACAAACATTTAGCTAGACTCGCTTAATACTCACCTAAGGCCTAAGAGGAAAAAAAGAACGGACACGACTCGTTATTCGATACATTCTTCCGTTGCTTTGAGAAACGTAATCTCGTTCACTTGATAACAGGTTCACGCGATAACAGCTATTACACGTGGATCATAAAACTATTAATCGAGGACCATGGCTGTCCCACTATCTGGGAAGCGTGCGTGATTTGCATAAGCATCGAGATTGTTTGAAGTACTTAGAACGCATTTATATGAATTCCACTTCGAAAAGAAGCTATAAGTTTTTGTACCTAAAGGAAGATAACAATTGTTGTTATGGAGTATTAATTATATTGTTTCATGTACACTCGTGACGTTGACCCATCGAGGACTTTCGATTAATGCGCTTTGATAATCATTGTAAACGCATCTGGCGATTTCGAATACTAGAATTAACAATTAAATAAGTGTATAGAAGAAGAAGAAGAAGAAGAGGAAGAAGAAAAGTCAGGCACACCGTTCGCTTGGTTCGAAGGCGCGCGACAAACCGCTAGTAAAATCCATAAAGCTCATCATCATTAGTGAAATCCATTAAACGTGTAGAGGCACGGTACTCAATAGGTGCGTGCGAGTATCGGGCAATATTTCAGTAGATATACGCATCATAGGTATTGCAGTGTTTGTCTTCACGTACGCGATCATTATCAGCCGTATCCCTCGTTTACGCTGGCAACAAGCTAAATAAGCCTTTATTGTGCCTACCGACTATTAGAAACGAACGACAAAATAAAAGACTACGACCTTCGGTTTAGCCGGGAATTCGATTAAATCCTGAACAAAATGAGACTGTCTATCGAGAGAAAAAAAACGACCACCCATTCGAAGTATAAGAGCGGAGTAACAAAACGATTACAACAGCACGTACGTGCTCCTCGAAACCCTGCAACTTTTGTTTCGAACATTTTTTTCTACTGTCAATAAACTCACGTTACGAAAACCACCTCGTCTGTTACTTACGATTAGCAGTGTGACGATGATCGAGTGCTTGTGCTGGTATAAAAGGGAATTTGATTGCACCCCCTTATGAATGCTCCGAATTATATGTAAATATTTCATTTTCTGACAGAAATGCGTCCTACAAATCTATTAAACTTCGATATATTAATTATATTATTTGAAACAGGGGTCGCGTTACGCGCGTTAGAGACGTTTTCTAATCCGGCCTCGTTCAGCTCGATTAGCATAATACGGGAAGTGTAAAACTTTATATGCTCTGCGCATATTCGATACGTGAGGATCTTTTATGATAAGAGTAACCAGTGAGTATGAATCAGTCTCTCTCGGTAATACACAACGTGTCACATGTCAGATACTTTTCTCGAAAACTCGTGTCACCTAATCGGAAATATAACAAGCGTATCACAAAAATATAGGTAAAGTATATTCGTTGAAATATCTTTCAGAATCAAACTACGTACGCACGTGAATTAAATACCTATCGACGTATCGATGACATAACAATAGTTCGATCGAGGATCGTTTATGAATCATCGGCTCGTTCATATGTGCTTGATCGTTTCTGGAGTGGCACTCGTCGACGTGGACCGCGCCGCATTCAAGAAAAGTGACTCACGAATTACGTTTGGCGGGTCGTTTGAGTCAGCGAGTCCGGCGTTAGGTTAGCATGCGCAATCGCGTGGTCTGTTGAACGTTGAACGTTCACTCGGTTAGTGCAAGATGGCCGCGTTGACAGGTATATCGAGCCGTTAACCGAACCATGGGATACGCCTAAATTTTCCGTTTTACAACGACACACATCTCGATCATTGTGACATACAATGTATGCTACGAGCTCGTGCAGTGATATGAAAGGTGGAGGATGCGCGAGGAACAAATGACTTTTTTGACAGACGCGCGACTTCTCGTGACTTATGCTACATTTTGTGTTCAGTCTGTTTTTTCACGGGGAAGTTGATCTGTTCGGTTCGAGCCGGAACGGAGCTGTGAACGGCGACGATCCGAGGTTTCCCGCTGACCTACGCGCGTACAGAAACTGAACGAGTGTCCTCGTTCGAACGAAAAAAAGTGGACCCTCGTCGAAGTCTGTCACTTGGCACTTTGACACTTATGCTTTGTTTATGTACGTATGCACGCAGACCTCGTCGGCATCGGTGTCCACGATCTGATTACCAGGGTTGTAAATAATGCATTTTTTTTCTAATGCATTATCTATTTTTAAGATCATTATTAAAGTAAATGCAAAATGATTAATGCAAAAATAATGCATTGATCATTGTTAAAATAATGAATAATTCGAAACTAATCCATTGATCATTGTTGAAATAATGAATAATGCGAAACTAATGCATCGAAATTTTCACAACCGTGTCTGAAACTCGTCCCTGTTCGTTGCAGACCCGAGGTTGTGATATTTGTATATTAAAAAAAAATCGAGTTACTGTTAGAATATAAAAAAGATGGAAGCAATCGTAGAATACAATTATGAGGCACAAGAACCCGACGAACTGACTTTAAAGAAGGGAGACATAATAACGGAGATTAAAGTAATGGTCGGCGGCTGGTGGGAAGGCAAATTGAAGGACAAACGTGGAATGTTCCCTGATAATTTCGTCAAGGTAACTTTTTATCGAGACCGTTATTGTATCGGCGATAACAGTCCGTTTACCGAACGCAGGTGTTAGAACCATTGCCGAGTGGAACGATGAAGAGTTCGGGTAGCGAAGGGGCTAGTAGCACGAAATCTGATGAGGTTCCTTTGAAGAACGGAGGGTCGAGGAGACGATTTTGTAAAGTACTTTTCCACTACGAACCTTGTAACAAAGACGAACTGACTCTGGTACCTCAAGACACGATAGAGTTTCTGGGCGAAGTGGAGGAAGGCTGGTGGCGAGGGAGACTCAAAGGCAGGGTCGGAGTCTTCCCTTCGAATTTCGTATCGCCGCCGGTTTACGAAGAGCCGGACAAGCATAAAGAACAGGAAAGCAGGAAATTGTGCAAAGTACTCTTCCCTTACGAGGCTGCCAACGCGGACGAACTGTCGTTGAACGAAGGCGACGTGATAACAGTTCTCAATACGAATGCTTCTGACAAGGTAAAGAATCGTTGTCTCTCGAATACGATCGTTTCGTGAAGATTTTTTATGAGTACGAAACGATTTTCAGGGCTGGTGGATAGGAGAGTTGAACGGTCGAGTGGGTTTGTTCCCTGATAATTTCGTAGAGGTGATAAACGTTTCGTCTGATCAAGATTACGATCAGAAACACAAATCGATTAAATCAGTTTCGAAGCATTCCCACTTGATGAAGAAGAACGAAAAAGTTCACACCAAGAAGAATTTAGATATACAAGACATGCACACAGGTATTTTATTAATTAACTTAATAATCAGAACGTCCTTGAAATTACAAACGACGTGAAAGCCGTAAACGTTTCCCTGTATTATAGAATCAGCTAGTAAAAGATCCATATCGCTAGCGGCGCCCGCGACGTCGACTTCGCCAGGAGTCGGTGGGAGCGCAGCGGAAAGAAAGAGTTTGACCGGACTTTCGATCTCGTCGAGCTTGAAACGCATCGTGACCGACGGGGGGAGCAATAATGGTAACGGAAATACCAATGTAGCTTTGGGTGAAGAATTAGACGGGGTAGAACGAGGAGAAGGCGCACCGCTTTCGCACTTGACAGCTTCTCGGGCTAAAGCACCGCGCCGACGTCCGCCTTCGTCGCAGCGTTTAAGGCGTCACGCCTCTGGATCGTCCACAATGACTACCACACCTGTAAGTGTTCCTGGCACTCCAACAAATGAATCTATCGAATTCGACGACGTTCATATTTAACGAAGAACTGAACTTATTGTTTTTGTAATAGGAGGATAATTTGGCAAACGGAAACGCCGAGACTATGTTAGAAGAAGCGGTAGACGAACCCGAAGGATTAATTGTAAAAGCGAGGAGGAAAGCACCTTGGGTAATTTAATCAATCATTATAACTGTCCTTCAATGGGATATGTTGTATAAAATAATATGTTAATGTGTGAAACGTTTGTTCACAGCTAGAAGAATTGAACTTGATCATTTCCAATCAGTTGAACAAGGCAGAAGAGAATAAGCCGAAGGACAAGAGTCCGAGTCAGAAAGTCGACATTTCTCCACAGCTCGATCCGACGTCAGCCACTCCAGAAAGTCCTGTTGTTCCTCCTTACGTTCCATTTGCACTTTACAATCAACTATTAGAAAGGGTGAGTAATTAACTTACGAGAAATATAGTTTTCTACGTACGAGCAGGATCGCTGATTCCATTGAATGTTTAGTTAGCTTTTTTAATGTAAAAAATTATTTTATGTGTGACACAGGTGATCGTTTTGGAAGAGAAACAAGAAGTGTTGCAGCAAACGCTGAAGAAGATTTTGGAGGAGTTCGTACCTGTTGCATCCCTAGCGAACCGCCCAGATTAAGGAAGATCGACATGAAAATTTTACCGTACGTTTTTTCCATGCATAAAAGTTATAATACTACTTCGTTCTCCATTAAACGTGGAACAGTAAGTCTACAGTTATTTTTCGATATTTATTAATGTTAGTAGCAGCACGTCCGATTCTACTAATGTAAAACAGTATTTATTTAACTCGTTTCGACAAAATGTTTATTGTTTCTCGTGTTCTTATTTGATACTTTCGTATCAATTTGATTAATTTTAGACTTTTGCGTTTTTATGAGAAAGACGACATAAAATTTCCGAATTACCTTTGACTTACGACAAAATCAGTTTTTATGATTATGATACTTAATCTTAAACTAAATCTAAACAATAATTCCATTAATACCCGACGTATTGAGTATTGTTTGACGACATTATCGACAACACTGCTTTAACTTGTTCAAAGTTAACGTATCGCTCAGACATGTCTGTGTCGGAACTATAAGAATGTATTTGTACTTAAATTGCTGAATCAACGAAGAATTACACGCTATACGTTATTTATGCTTTTGTTAAAAAGCTGCCTCGCATTTACAACGTAATACTACTTACTTTTAAGTTCATTTAAACGACTCAAGTGCCAACATTCTATCGAGCCTTCTTTCGCATAATTTTTCTATGACTTCGTTAACATTCAGTTCCGAAGGGGTAACACTTGAACATATTATCGAGCATATCTGTTTAAAACGAAATAGGTTTAATCGAATAACTTGAAATGGTGCTACACGATATAATAATATTTGTGATATTTTATATCACGTACTAAATGAGGCAGCCAAGTACTACGAGTAATCATTTTTATCCTAAACGAAACGAAGCGAATAAGTCTAAGCTCGCTTTAGAAAAATCGTATATTAAGGGGAGATTTTCATCGCGGTTCTTTCCTTCAACGTAGAGTGAAGATTTGCATAATATTTCGAAAACGTGTGGAAAATTTCATGTTCATTAATTGCGTATTCTTTTGTATTCTTTTCTATTATTTATAATGTATACAATATATATTACGTATATTATATACACGATAAGTAATGCTGAGAAATTGAGATTCTTCACTGGATTCAAGGAGATTCCCCCTTAATAACTTTGTTCCATATAATCGCGAAACTGTTGAATATATTTGAAATTGTTTTATTTTTTTGACGGAAAAGGTGAACGAAATTTTAAGTGTAGAACGACGAGATAATCGAAGATATATGAATCAAATGCAACCAATATTTAATTTTTTATATCAGTATTCGGTGAGATACATATATATATATATAAATATAAATATACATATATATATATTTAACTTTATATCTAAAAAGAAAAGAAAAAAATTGCAGATTCGAAGTTTTCCTCTGATTAACGATTGCATCCATTCAGATTAGTTACGTACGAGTATGTATATGTAAATACATTTAATCAGCATCAGACACGAGTTGAAAACAATAAATTTCTATTCTATATTGCGATTTAGCCATTGCAGATACACTGTCATAAAAAGTTCTAGTCTGATACGAACAGATCGCAGTGATTATAGGATCGAAACGCCAGGGCCAATGAAACTAACACTGTCATTTATCAATGTCGTTGTTAAAAAACGTATCCTTCAAAAGGTAATGATCCAACGTCGATACAAAATCTATATGCCCTTTTTTTTTAATCTGATTTTAAACGAAAGATGAATTGTTTCAAGCATTTCTGTGCTCGACGATGATATTTATTGATCCTTTTACGTGCCACTCGAAGACGACTGTTGTTTTAAATTTCTATAACGAATAATTTATAAATTATTTGAAGTGATCGTACTATTTCGTGCAATTTATTTATAAATCATTACATTTTGAACGATATCGAGTGTAATATACGGAATTAGATTATTAGTATTGTATAAAAATTTTTACACGTTTCAGCTGGACGTAGTTTATTTAAGTGGGATGTAACTACATAGTATGTGATAACTATGGGATATGAAAATTTCTTTTGTATACGCGCAAAGAGAAACTGTTGAATTTCGGCAGCTTTAAAGGGTCTAGCCGGATAAACTCGAGAATCCGATTCATCATCGATTCGATCGTTTTATCCGACTAGACGTTTTAACGACGAACAATTCCATTTATTTATTTGATTCGGCAGTCGACGTACCGACTGGGTAAAAAATATCTGTACTTGCTTCTAACTTAACGTAGGACAGTTTTAATTAACGAGAGAGTTTTACATAATTATATCTATACGCAAATATATTGTAATAATAATTGTCAGTGTGCTATAAAGAATTTTTGTCCTGAATCATGCTTACAATAAACGAGGTCCTACTTGAAAGTACTTTACGTAGCATCCGTCCCTGTTTCGAAGACGGTAAGGGCACAAAATTCGTTGCGCAACAGAGCTCAATATAACGTTTCTTACGTCTTTTTTTTT
>SMSR01008345.1:0-10316 GCA_019453355.1 Ceratina japonica
TCCCTTTCACACCCCCTTCCCGCCCCGCTCCCGCTCCCTTTTCCGCCACTCTCCACACCCATTCCCACCTTCCCCCTCCAGGCTACTACCTTCCTTTCCAACTCCCCGCTGCATCCGTCTCATCACCTTCTCCTCCAGAATTCCCTCGTTACACGTCCATCATCCACCAGATATGGAAGAACATAAAAGTACTAACGAATTCAGTCCGCATCGCTCGTTCCCCACGAAAAAGGCAAAACTTTGCGATTCATTTCACCCCATATCCTCCGCCCCCAAAAAAAAAGAAAAAAAAAAAAAAAGAGAGAGAATAATTCCTAGCACGTTCATTCCAATTCCCTGCACATCCCTCGTTCGACGAAAGAAAAAAAAGTGCTCAGATTCGCCAAAGAAAACAAAAGGAAAAGAAAAACAATTAACGTATACTACTCGATTCTCCTCACAGAGTGCCGATAGACCTCGATAATAATCGAGACCACTCCACTCCACTGACTAGAAACAAATACTATTCGACCGTAGTATGTAAATATATAATTACATACGGTTGACATGGAGAAGTATTGTTCTTAATTAAACACTATTTAAATAGTTTGAGAATTATTAGGAAAAATTGGGAAAAGGACATTTTTCAATTTGGCAAACATAGTCCTGTTTACGATTAATTATTATTTACTGCCGGTATAGATGGTAGTGAATTATTATAAAAAAAAGGCATAAAGACAAAAACACCTTGGTTTGTGGTATATGCTGTACTTCATCTGTATGACGCAAATTTATTAAAATTAAACTCATTCTTGTTTAGTTATTACTACTTTAATAATTTAAAAATTATTAAATGTAGTTATTAACGTATAAGAACTATACAATTATCGCCATACACTGATATACTTATTAATATATAATAATAATAATAATAATTATATAATTACGTACGGTTGACGACAAGAATTATTTTTAAATAAGAACTATATTTAAATAATTTGAAAATCATTTGGGAAAATTTGGCTGAAGCATTTTACGATTTAGGAAGATATAATTCCTTTACCATTACTTATCGATTGTTCCAATGTATAAAAATAATAAAAAAAAAAATATAATTGAATTTCACCAAATTATAAAACTAATTTCTTTGAATTTCTAAATTATTTCCCATCGATTAGTGATATTTATAATATTTTTTATAATAATTGACTGCCATTTATACCGGCAATAAATAATGATTGATTGTCGAATACCTGTACTTTCCCGAATTGTAAAATGCCTTTCCTAAATATTACCAAACGATTCCCGAGTTATATAAATAGTTTTAGACTACAAATTTATTTCTTCCCAAATGGCCGCTAGGTTCGGCACTTTTATATGGAAGCGCTCCACTCCCTCCCGCGACGTGCGCTCACGGCTGATCGAGTCAGACCTCTCTCCGTTAGGTATTCGAAGGCTGAGGAGAAGTGAGGAGAGTTGGCGCGCCTGTGTATGGTTAAAAAGGAACGCACGTGCTCGCATAAATTTGACTCCACTGTTGAAAACGCCTGTGAATAAATACGTTTCGAAGTAATCGTCGTATTCCTGATTCGTCCCATCGACCACGAAAAGGCTAGAAGCAGAACGTATATTGGGGCAACGGCCCCTGGTGACACCACGCTTTCTGTGGCAGCATCGCCACCAACAGAGTCCTGTCATACCGACGGACTTAGCCAGCAGCGCCGACGGCGCAAACAACGATTCGTGGTCCGAACGGAATAACCGACTTCTTCTTCTTCTTGTTTCTACGAGTTTCGAACCGTTTACACGCGTTCTGCATTTGTGACGTCCTTTCTTGCATTTAGCGAATAAATATAGTTTGTTATAGACTACTCTTATTAATTATTATCCTTGTGGTGCGATCAGCAAGATCCCACATTTCGATGCGGGCAGGCGCCGTCTACCTTTCGAGCCGCGAACAGAAGGAACGCCGGGAAAGGGGGTACGCCCTCTCGTTCGTACTTTTTCCCCGGTCCCTCCTTCCTCCGATCGTCCGATGAAAACCAAACAACACAAAGTGTTGGCCGGTGTTGGTGGCGTGAGTCTCTGTGGTTCTTCCATTTGTGCGGAGGTTAGGTCGTGCACGTGGTTCGTCCGTCCTCGGGTTTTCTTCTCTTTCGATCGACGGTCGGCGTCCCGTTTCGCATCTGAGTTTCGAATAAGCTGTGAAAATGTCGTTTCGCGGTAGAGGAGGTGGCGGCGGATTTGGTCGTGGTGGTTTTCGTGGTGGAAGAGGCGGTGGCGGCGGAGGATTCCGTGGAGGACGCGGTGGCGGCGACAGAGGCGGCAGGGGGTGAGCGTTGTTCAGATTCTCTACCGACCGTTTCTTTTTCGCGAGAGACCGTCCGTCGAACGCGCTCTGCTCTGTCTCTTTTCTATGCACGGTGTACACAGGTTCGACCAGGGACCGCCGGAACGAGTGACGCCGCTCGGTCGGTTCACGTGGACGGTTCAGGACGACTTGGTCGCCAAGGTGGACATCGAGCAGATACCTTTCTTCAACGCTCCCATTTACACGGAGGCTAAACAACCGATCGGAAAGGTCGACGAGATCTTCGGCAACGTCAGAGACTACTACGTGTCCATAAAACTCTCGGAGAACGTCAAGGCGGCTAGTTTCCAAAAGGATGTCCAGGTACGCCTCCGTACTATCCGTACTCGTCTCCTCGCTCGTTTCTCTCTCTACGTCTTCTGAGACCCGGTTCGCGTTCTTTGCCAGACCACTGGAAACCGACTTACCTCGTGTCGCGTTTTCGTTGCAGCTGTTCATAGATCCTGCCAAATTGTTGCCGCTGCAAAGGTTTCTACCGAAACCCCCTGGGTCCAAGGTGCAGAAGAGAGGAGGAGGTGGCGGTGCCAGAGGGAGAGGGTCGAGAGGAGGCCCTGCCGGTGGTGGACGCGGCCGAGGCGGAGGAAGACCGTCTTACGGAGGAGGACGCGGCGGCTTTGGAAACAGAGGAGGTGGTGGTGGCGGCGGCGGCGGTTTCAGAGGACGAGGATTTGGACGCAGTGACGGTGGTCGTGGAAGAAAATAATGGACCGACGGAGGATGCCGTTTTTCTGTGCGAAAGTGATGACGAATCGACTGGGATCGTACCCGTGGATCTGGACTCGGGTCTCTGTCTGTACCTGTGTGCATGTGTGTGTGCGTCGTGAAAACGATGAGCGATTTATTTGACATTCGTCGTACGTGTTTTAATAAATTTTATGATTACGAATTGCGTAGTTCGCGTGTCTACGATGTACCGTCCTTTTCTCCCTTCGCGATCCCTTCCCGACGCCGAGGCGGACTCTCGACGCGGACGTCCCGCGCTCACACTTCGTCGAATTTTATGTGCTTCCCCAGTTCTTTCTCCGCTTTCTTCAACAATTTGTTTCTTCCTCTTTGTTTCGGCCGAACTTTCCTCGTCAGCTTCTCTTCCCTGTCGTTCAGAATCTTGTTCCAGTACGCCTTCTCTTCTTCGCCTGCGAACGTGTAAGCATGTGTACGTGTCTCTACCGGTCGGCGCGAACGATTCCGGCGCCGGACCGTGCGCCGGTGAAACTTGTTTCGCGAGAGACGCCGTGCTCTTCTTACCTTCCAAGATCGTTGCCTGCTTTTCGTCCTCCTCCTCCTCCGCCGCCGCCTCGTTCGTCTTCCGCGCCAACGCCTGTGCGGTTTCGTTCGTGTCGCATCTCACGTAAGCGACGTGAGAACCGTCCTCGACGTCGACGTACTTCACCGAATTCCCGTTCTTGTTTCTCAACTCCGTCTGAAATGCGAAGCGTACGCGTGTGTGAGTGCGCGGTGTCCGAACGCGTCGCGAGTTCGAGACTCGGTCCGGGGTGTACCTTCAAGCCTTTTGGATCCGTGCACGGTTTCTCGGTCTCGATCTTCACTATGACGCCCGGTGTGAAAGAGAATCGACGCGGCGCAGTCGCGACGTCCTGCTTTCCGTTCTCGTCCTTTTCTTCGCCCTCCTCCTGCGTCTGCTCCTGTTTCACCTCGCTCGTTTTGTTCTGCTCGCCGCCGCCGCCGCCGCGATTGGACCACTGGGTCGTCCACCTGGTCTTCCTCAAGTGTTGTTTCAACTGCTTCATCTTGTTTCTTTGCAACTCCAAGTACTTGTTCCTTAACTGTTTCCAATCTCTTTTGGCCATCGCTTGCAATCCCATGTCGTGATCGCTGCTGCGGCCGCCGCTGTCGCCTATCTCCTCCGTTTTGCTACGCTTCTTCCGCTTCTTCCTCTTCTTCTTCTTCGTCGTCGTCGTCGTCATGGTCTTGTCTCTCGCGATCTCTGATTCAGGAGCTGTGTCGTCGTCGTCGTCCTCGTTCGATGCTATCGTCCGATCGTTCGATGCTCGATTGTCCGCGTCCTCGACCGTCGCGGTGCTGGGAAGCGCTTCGACTTCGCACTGCTCTTCGTTCTCTTCGTCTTCGTCGTTTTTTGTGTACTTGAATCTCTTTTCGTTTCTTACGGATTCGTTGTCTCGCTGTTGCCGCTGCTTTTCCTCTGCCGTCGTCGGCGATTCTGAAAATTCTGCTGTCGAATCCTTGCGCTTTCGCTTCTTACTTCTTTTCTCCTCTTTCTTTGTCGTCGTCGTCTTCTTCTGGTTTTGATCCTCGCTCTCGCTCTTCTTCGGTTCCGAGGTGTTTCCGGCGTTTGTTTCTTCTTCTTTGTTCTTCTCGTCCGTTCTGGGAATCTGCTCTTCGTTCACACTTCCCGCGAATCCTTTAGCCACGTCTTTCTCTGGTTCGTCGAAAGTAGTTATGCTCAGTAGTTCCTCGGGAGCTGTGTACGAAGGTAAGATACGTCCCTTCTTTCGAAACGCCTGATGCCGGACGTACCGGGACGTGAAAGAGAAATACAGATTAGATGAATGGGTAGACAGACGGACAGATACGCGCGTAGACGATACGACAACGATCGGGGACGAGACTTTGCGATCGTTTTCGTTCCTCGCGACGGCGTTGTCTCCTGTCCGGTCTCCTGTCCTCTGATCTTACCTTTAAACATTTGTTGGCGCTCTCGGGTTCGTCGAACTCGATGAACGCGAAACCCTTGATCTTCCTGTTTTGGTTGTTGTTGTTGTTGTTGTTGTTCTGGTTCTTCTTGAACTTTGGAATTGAGACGTACACCACCGTGCCGTACCGGGAGAACGTGGATTTCAGCGTCTCGTGGTCCGCGTCCGGGGGCAAGTTTTGTACGTAGACGGTGCAGTCATCTATGTTTTCCTTCTGCCTTCGGACTATAGGAGTCACGCGACGGACCTTCGTTCCGTCCTCCGACAACGACAGGATCGTCGTACCCCTCGATCCTTGCAGAGCTTTCGCTATCCTGTTCGCGTCCGTTGTCAATTCCTTGATTTTATTGAACGTGAGAAACACGTTCAGGTCGACGTCTGAAACCAGAGGCGTGAACGTACGTACATTACGTGAAACGAGTACAGATATTATCCGAAAGGTTTGATAATCGCTCACATGGGTCTTCCTCCTTGATCAAACTGCTCAGATATCTGTCTTTCCTGAGATTCGCGTCGCTGAAGTAGAATTCCATTTGTTTCAGTATGGCGGCGTGCAAAGCTTTCTTCCTCGACCTCGGTTTGTGGTTGTTGTTGTTGCGAGAGCCCGTGTCTTTGTCGACGATGGCCTCCGCGTGCTCGTCGTTCTCTGATTTCTGCCGTTGTTGTGGTTGTGGTTGTTGCTGTTGTTGTTGTTGCTGCACTTGTGGCACGGGAACTCTTTCCGAGTCCAGTTCCATGTCGGACTGCTGTTCTTCCATCACCATTGTCGATGTTGTTTGAATGTCGATTCCTCAGAGATTGAACTGTTATTATTATCGTCTTCGAGAACCGAGTGTGTCGTTTTCGGTGGTCAGAGTCGTTACGATGCGATTTTTATTCGACTCGTTCGATTATTCTACTCGCCGCAGATACTCGATGATCCTGGAATTGATCATTTTGGACGACAACTGAATTCGTTTTAAACGTGTTTCTACTCACTCGCTGAAATCGTATGATTTCTTCCTGTCGTCGTCGTTGGGCTGTCGAAACGTCCGTATATTTTACACCTGCTCGTTCTCTATGTTTGCCTGCTGTATGCTGTATACGTGCCGGTCGGTCGACGTACGCGTGCGCAGGCAGGATTTGCTATGCGTATACGATCGGATCAGATGGGAAACGCGAAACTTGGCCAAACTCTCGAGCACAGACTTGAGCGTCAGCCCTTTTATTTCCTGCGTGAAGATGAGATACGAAAATATCATTGTTCCACTTTCGCCAATACCGTTTGTTATTTCGCGTTTATGATACGTGAAAAGATCGATTAAAGTTTGCGCCGTCGAAGTCGAATCGTATTCGAATGCCGATGACTTCGTAATTCGCATTCGATATACTTTCTTGCCTCGGCGCGAGACCGATGACCGGTGCTGGCCGTCCGACAGCATATACTGTACACATCGCGAAGTGAGTCCGTTCGCTCGAAAGTCTCGAGTCATTCGTGTGACGTGATTCACGACGGTGATTCGGTTGAATCCGAATCGCGTCCGATCGGTCGATACGTTTCATTCAAAAGTTGATTTCGAACGATGGAAGAGATGGGTATCGTCTTGCCCGATAAGGTACTTTCATACCTGTCCTTACTTTCTCTCCTCTCTCTTCTCTCTCTCTCTCTCTCTCTCTCTCCCTTCCTCTGTGTGTGTGTGTAAAGATTAATTGTTTCGGAACCGTCGTCGAGACTGAGAGTCCGAGACCAGTGTGTCTGCTGCCTCTGTTCCATATTTCGATCACGAGTCTTGTTAAATTTCGTAGGACATTGGAGAGATGGATTGCAAACCGATAATCGGACATTATACCGGTGCTGCTACTGCTGCCGGGGACGAACTGGACGTGGAAGATCTTTATACCAAATACAAGGTAGAACCGCGTTGAATATCTGACACGTTTCCGATCTCTGTTTCTCGTCTGCGTACCGTCGTCGTGTACCGTCTGTTCGACGTCGTCGAATCNAACGACTTGATTGTAGTTAATGGCGAACGCAAAACCCCCCTATTGTTTTGAAAAAATTCTGGCCGAGAACGACCTTTCCTAAATACTCGAACCAGGCTAATAACGTTCGCGATGAATCGGTCTTGATCTCGACTCTAATGATCTAACTTTCCCTTTCGAATTTGACGAAACTTACGGAGGGGAACGAGATGATCGCCTCCGAANCTCTGACACGTTTCCGATCTCTGTTTCTCGTCTGCGTACCGTCGTCGTGTACCGTCTGTTCGACGTCGTCGAATCGAATTTACTTTACGTTTCGGTTCTTCGTTTCGCAGAGACTGCAGAGAATGTTGGAATTTCTCGAGGTACAGGAGGAGTATATCAAGGACGAGCAACGCAACTTGAAGAAGGAGTATTTACACGCTCAGGAAGAAGTGAAACGCATACAAAGCGTTCCTCTGGTCATTGGCCAATTCTTGGAGGCCGTGGACCAGAACACTGGCATCGTGGGCTCGACTACGGGCTCCAATTATTACGTACGGATTCTGTCTACCATCGACAGAGAGCTGTTGAAGCCGTCTGCCAGCGTGGCTCTTCACAAGCACAGCAACGCTTTGGTGGACGTTCTGCCGCCCGAAGCCGATTCCAGCATCTCGATGTTGCAAGCAGGTTCGATCGCCGTCCGGTTGCCCAGGCGGATCGCCGCTCGGGTCCCGAGCTGACTCTCTGTTTTTTGTTTCGATTGCGCACAGACGAGAAGCCCGACATCCAGTACAGCGACATCGGGGGCATGGACATGCAGAAGCAAGAGATCAGAGAGGCGGTCGAATTGCCCTTGACTCACTTCGAACTGTACAAGCAGATCGGTATCTACCCGCCGAGAGGCGTGCTGATGTACGGTCCGCCTGGATGCGGCAAAACGATGCTCGCAAAAGCTGTGGCTAGACACACCACGGGTACGACGGACAGAGAGAGAGACAGAGGAATTCGACGCTCTGTGTCCGCCACGATTAATCGCGTTCCGTTCTTTCAGCTGCATTTATTCGCGTGGTGGGATCGGAATTTGTACAGAAATATTTGGGAGAGGGACCGCGGATGGTCCGCGACGTTTTCCGTCTGGCCAAAGAGAATTCGCCTGCCATCATATTCGTCGACGAGATCGACGCCATAGCGACCAAGAGATTCGACGCCCAGACCGGTGCCGATCGCGAAGTCCAGCGCATCCTCTTGGAACTCCTGAATCAAATGGACGGGTTCGATCAGACTACCAACGTGAAAGTTATAATGGCTACGAACAGGCAAGGCTCTCTTTCTCTTTCGTTATGCCTAGATCTGTTCAGACCATAACTGTCTCTGTCTCTCTCGCCGACAGGGCCGATACGTTGGATCCCGCACTGTTGCGTCCGGGTCGATTGGATCGAAAGATCGAATTCCCTCTGCCCGACCGTCGTCAGAAGCGTTTGATCTTCTCCACGATCACGGCGAAAATGAATTTGAGCGAAGAGGTAGACTTGGAGGATTACGTGGCGAGACCGGACAGAATCTCTGGGGCCGATATCAACGCGATTTGCCAAGAAGCGGGGATGCACGCGGTTCGCGAGAATCGGTACATAGTCTTGGCGAAGGACTTTGAGAAAGGGTACAAGAATAACATCAAGAAAGATGAATCTGAACATGAATTCTACAAGTAACGACGGCGGCCACGCGGACAGCAACGCTAGGATGCCGAATATTGATATATGCAACGCTGCCGTCGTTGTCGCTTGCGTCGTTTATCTGTATCTCATACATATGAATATAATAATCGATATATACGTTTACGCAAAGTCTATTCTTTTGATCCCTCCTGCGACGGCGGTGATCTCGGCCCCGCGAAGCGCGCGGACAAGCGTTCGATCGTCCCGTTCTGTACGCGCGATCGAACCTGGACGGGGTAAATGGTACGACGCCCCGCCGATGACTCGTAATCTCGTCGACGTCGAGAATCGAGATTTCGATCGACTTCTAATACAATAACTATATATTAATTAAACGTTAGAAAATATCGTTGAACGACGATACGAAATTCGTTTATTAGTAATTTTTTTTGTCAGGTATACAGGTATATACGATAGCGACGTAAAGCGCGTTTCTTTCGTGCGTGTACCGCGCGCGCGGACGGAATCGTCGTAGTCGAGATATAACCTATTCGATTCGCGCACCCGTAAATTCGTACACAAACGCATTCGTCGCTGTGCCGTCGCGAGGTGTGATCCGACGAGTGACCGTCGATCGAAATGAATTTGCCACGAATATTGATCGTCAGCACTGAAAAGGGAAGAGCTAACGAAATTGCTGCGAGTAAGCGTCGTTTCGGTTCGGAATTTCTGCGCTGAGAAACAGCTGGTGGTGGTCGCCGCCGCTGCTGCGTACGAGCGTGCCGATATTTCTCTGTTCGCGTTCCGGCCCCGCTCTTGTTTACGTCGGTTTCGTACATTTTCAGGTATAGGAGGAGAAATACTGTCCGATCGAGATCGTCGCTTCGACTATTATTTATGGAACATACAAAATAAATATTACGAGGCACGAGTGTTGATCTGTACGACCGAAGAGCCAGCGTCGGACATCCCGATCGACAGAGTCGAAGCATTGATCGTACATCACGATCCACTGGCCGTAAGATTCGAGACGAGACCAGTCGGGAATCTTTTACGGCTATCTCTAACGACCTACCTCCAATGATTACCATAGACTTTTTGCTTGATTCGTTCCAGGAAAATGCGGAAGAAAGCTTGAGAGCTTGGTCTCCTTTGATCGGTTCTTTGGCCGAAGCCGAAGTCCTGTTGTTCTCGTGTAATTTCACGCCTGATTCCGTTGCGAAGGACACAGGTCAGAACCACATTGTTCTCCTACTCATTATACAATTCCGCTACACTCGGGTTTCCCCTAACCCGTTTAATAAGTAAATAAATAAATAAATAAATAAATAAATAAATAAATTATTATCGCGACGATGACGATCGTCGTCATCGTCGTCGTCGTCGTCGTCGTCGTCGTCGTTCGGGACGTACGGAGTGTAAAATTTCTGGAATACATGTTTCAGTGACGAAATGGTGTTTGCAACACAAATTTGAATTGATAGAAGTGAACAGACCCGACGACGTAGATCGCGTAGACGATTCGGAAGACGATGCAGAGAACACCAAATACGGGATGGAGAGGATCGTCGAGGCTCTGCACGCTCACATCTGGCCGAGCATGATACTGAAATCTGGTTCTCTCAGACGAGATCTTTCAATTTCGTTCGTTGGGCACCGCGTATTTTATGTGCCGCGGTGTCCACTCGCGTCGTG
>SMSR01008347.1:0-21167 GCA_019453355.1 Ceratina japonica
TCTGTTCAGGACAACCTAACGTGCGTTCAACATCGTTAAATTAAAAAATGTTAATTACTATTTTCGTACGTATGTAAGATGTTCGACTTGTTACCTTTCATGGGTCTGATGGGAGTGGGCACTGGATTGCAGTTTGGGGTACGATCTTTGGAAGAAGTTCCAGGGATTGGTTTCCCGGTATCTTGATATACACACCAACAATAACCAGAGTAACACTGTACCCGGTTGTATCTTCCGTCCGGTGTGCATTCCGGCACGTAAAACTTCTCCTGGGAGTTTTGTTCTAACACGGATCGTCTGTCCGTCAAACAATCGTTTGCTGTAAATTTGATATCAAGATTGTACAATTTTCGAGTATATAAATATGAGGAATCACGTAATAGGTCACAAAAATAATGCTGACCATCGCTATCTTCTTTCGTATCGATTGGATCATCGTTGAATGTTGGTCGGGAATGCACTGGAGCAGGATTGCCTTTCAATACTGTAAAACATGTGAAAATAATATCCTTACGAAATCCTGTTTGTTCTTATTTAATAAACGAGGTATGACAACCTGTTCTCTTATGCTAATTGCAAAATCAATGTTAATTCATTATTCAAAAAAACTTTTTTTGGAACTCGAAGACATATCCTGTCTCGATGCAAAGAGTGAAAAAGTTTAATTTGTACAGCCGGTGATTGTTCCGCACTATTTTGTTAATATAGCTGTTAATTTGGAAAAAGTAGATGTCGTATGTACACTCGCTGATGACTCCATAATATTCAAATATTTCTTGGAATTTTGAAAAACCGTCACCACCCGACAAGACTCACACACAGACTCATACGTTTTTTGTACAATTTCTTTTATTATTTTTTTCTCGTATGTACATACACAAAAAGCATGCATATATCATTAAAGTATAAGCGTTTACGAATGCCGAAATATTGCGTTTTTAATTTTATACAAAAATTATTGATTACGTGTTATAAAATTGATGTGTACAAATGGGTGGTGACGAATTAAATTTATAGAAAATTGTTCTCGTATAAATACAAATAATGGATTTATTGAAACAGAGTAGTGCCACGTTTGCGGCACGAATAAGTAATTGTTCCATAAAATTGTGCGAGCGTGCTCGAACGTCCCTATAAATGACATTTTAATAGTTTGACAAATTGACGTGTTCACGCTGGGAACTGAAACTTCCTCTTTAAATATGTATGCATCATTTTCAATGACACAAATAAGCGAAATTAATTGTAGGGACGAATTTAAAATGATTTGGCTACAGGAATTCGTGCGGATTTTTTTTGTATGCAATATTTTTTTATCATAAAACTATTTCATGTAATTATTAGCGTTTTTTTTTGCTATTTATGGAACATCTTTTTATTAGTATATTTCCATTTGTCATCTATCTACAATAAAAATCTTAATGGTTCTACTTATCACTCAGACACGATCAGTCTATAAACTAATCAACGTCAATGAACAGTCGAGGACCAACTGTGTGGCGTAAGCAATCTAACATTTGAGATGACGATATAAACATTTGGATATATTAGCAACAATTGCGTAGATTGCGAATTTTTTCCACGCACCTCTTTTGTTCCGATTCTTTGTATTAAGCTAAAACTCAAATGACTGAATTAATATAAAACGAATGGTCTTTCAACAAATGATCTTTGATGAAATTTTAAACTACTTGTTATAAAAAATCCACAAGAATCCTTGTTGCGAGCTAATAAAAGAAATATATTGCGGGGAGGATGGAGCTGTTTTATGTGCAGAACTAGGACTCACCTTGGTCCATGACCCGAGTCCTCTGGGCCTCAGGGACCTCGGGACGCTCGTCTGCAGGGTTCAGCGACAAGAACAAACGTACTAAATGATAACAATGATGTCACTCAGCCGACCGGCCTTACCTATATATGTACAATGTTTTTTTGTCATTCGCGCATCGCAGGTTTTGCTAGTAGAGCAGCGAGCGGTGGCGAATATCTGATTGCAAGGGTGGTCAATATTGTCAATGAAACTTCTCTCAGACAGCATGATCATCCACTCTCTTTGTCTCTCCTTCTTTCTAGCATACACCCCAAACACTTTTCAATTTTTTTAAATAAATTATGTTCAGGATCATCTGTTCTGATGGCGAAAGTCTTTCTCTTTTTAATTTACCAAGGGAAATCATGCGCTACTTTTATGCACCCTGAGATAAGGTCATGCAGCGGATTTATTAAGGCACGTGTACTTGAAAATAAAATTGACCTTTCACGTAAAATAATAAATAAAAAGAATCTGAATAAATCTGAATGAATAAATCTCAAGTTGTCTTCCTGATTGTCTAATTATTTAAAGGAACGTAAAATCTCTTTCAAGTACATTTCCTAAGTTCCTGCAATTTGTTCGCTTCGAGGCTTTCTAAGCGTCTAAGCGCGAAGATTCGGCAGGTGCATGCTTGTCTATGCATAAAGTTAATTACAACTAATGCAATTAAAACATTTGAAAGTGTATCGAAGATGGTTTCCGAATAAGATACTACGAGAAAATTGAAGTATAATTCTAAGCAGCGGAGTAATAGACGCGTGAATGAGTATAGACAGAGTTGACTAGTGGAAGTTATAAGAACTAATTATTCTCGGGTCATACGAGTCGATATCGGAGAATCTTGAATCGAACGTGATTACTTAACATGCAATTGGTTACAATTCTACGCATGGTTCAATCTACGCGTGCTTCTACGCTAGCATTTGCATCGTGTATACAATGTACATGAATTACACGAGCACGTGCGCGTACGTGTGTGCAAGATACCTGCTTTAAATGAACATAAAAATTCTAGACTCGAAGTGATTTGTCTATATCTCGAAAATTCCTGTAGAAGAATTCTCTTCATTCTTCAAGATGAGGAAACTATTTCAATTTATAATGACTCTTAAATTAAAGCAAATCGACCGTATCGATCTCATAGATCAACGGAAGTTTATGCAATTATATTATTCCTTGTACTTAATTTTCCAGAACGTGAATATTATTAGTGAAAGCGAATGCTTATGTTGCCTGTTGCTAAGATATAAAGTAGACACGCAGCCAGCATCCGGATATTCGATTTTGCTACACGGACGCTAGCAACCGAGACGTTTAATCGTAACGTCACATTTAAGGGCTCACGCGATAGTCACGATGCAGCGTGGTGGATAATTTGAAACAATCCTCATTGCGGTTCGCGTGGGCGCGCGGATTTACGGAGCGACGAGTCGCGCGGGCGGTCATCCTTGTAGGCTAACCCGCGGGCGCACGGTACGCGCACGGTACACGAGGTCAATTGCTTCAATTCCGCGGTAGCCGGCCACAGTGTGGGCAAACTTCCGGCAGGATTCACGAATGTTAAGCGGCCCATCTATAAAAGACTACGACGACGACTGGACCACCGAGGAGATGCTACTAAAAGAATGGCAGTACCCGTGTAATCAGCGAATGGGACTCACTGGGACTCAAAACAGTTTAGATGAAATTAGAAGAAAATTGCAAATTTTATATACAAAAGTTGTAAACACTGACGTCGCATAAAAGAAAGTTTTTATGTAAATAAAAATTGCAGACTTTTTCATGCGCAGGAAGTCCCATAAGGTCACTCTTTAATAATCTCTCTTCGGTGACTGGACTCTTGACTTGACTTGGCGCGTGCGACATCCTGTCCTGGCTACCGTTTGTAATTTATACCACGATTTTGAGAATCCGGATTCTCGTCCCGATCCGACCTGACATTTCCAAGTTCTCACACACTTTTCCTGTCGATGCGATTCATCCTTTGTTCATCTCTAACTCTGTTTCATATTTATCCATTAACCTGTGACTGTTTTTGTATTATTTACTTGTTACGGATTTTCACAATTACTTAATAAGGATTAGTAATTAAAATCTTTTTTACTAACTAATATGTTCTAAGATAGTTGTCTAACTAGTAGAAAAATTAGAAGACCCTTTAATATGGCTATAACCGTAATATAACTATAGTTAATTCGATTATTAGCGATTAGAAGAATATTTACATTTTAATACGTTTTCTTTCTACTTCCTCAAATGAAACAGTTAATGAAATGAACGGTATAAATAGAGAACTCATGAATCCGTGAATACTACGCGTAGTGCAAGTGTAAAAGCAATAGAACGGTAACCATCGCCCAAGGAATGGAAGAAGTTGCAAGTGCGTAATTGTTTGTAGATAGGCGATTGCAATGCCACGCAAATAAGTAGATCAGCGTATGTTAGCTAGCTTTGTATACGTATGTATAATATGTACAAGCGTTGATGTTAATCCCAATTTACAATCGCTATAAAAACTATGTCCATAAGTAAGATTAGATTTACGATGAACAGCATTTTACGATTTTAGTTTCTTGTCACGAGGTTGCGAATAATTCTGAATGGAATTCATTTATTATAGTAAATTTCTCCTTAATAATCAATTTATTTTATAGTTTAGTAAATAGGGATTATCATCGTAATAATCATTCTTGCACGAAGACGATTTTGGATCATTTCTTTGCCTTTCGTCAATTACATAAGAAAAGAAATTAAGGATTACACTTTCATTAACATATTGTCCTAATCTAATTTTCAAAAAATTTATTTTAACGTAAAGACGAAATATTGTATTTTTTAAATTTTCGATTCATTCCGAATATCAAAGTTTAATAATCACAGACGTGACAGTTTTTTGTGACGTAATAGTGTGGCGCCGGGCCATTTCGCAAATATCCCGATTGATTTATGTATGCATTAAATAACCTTGGCTACCATGAACTCTCATCTATTATGAAATCAGCTTTAGTAATGTTTGCAGATTAAATTGATAACTTTGAGTTATATACTTGACACCTATTTTTAATTAAATTCTCCGTGAACGTAGTGTAGGATCTATTAGAAAGGATCGAAAATCCTTCGTGCAAGCATCGCGTTTAAGAGGTCGAAGGGATCATCGGGATTCTCCCTTATTCGTGTGAGAAGCACGTGCACCACGTGTTAAACTTACGAGTGAAGTCGTTCGCAAGGCAGGCACCCCATTCTTGCCTGGAGAGTCTCAAATCCCGATTTAGGTCGCACGTGCGGGCGAACGTGCGAGCACATTTCTTCGGTCTTACCGCCTTCTTCGCCAGCCTCCTCAGCTCCTTATATTCAGCCCTGTCCAGATACCCATCACCGTTCTTGTCCAGCGTTAAGAATTTCCATGACAATACTCGCTCCACATTTTTGTCCCCTGTTTCGTAAAAAATTAACGTAGTAGAAAATTGATGAATTGCGATAATTATACAATTGGAAGTTTTTATTTTTTAAATAAAATTCAACAATACATTATTTCTCTAATTCAATACATATGTATACTACTGGACAAGATCGTAAAAATGACTTTTTTTGTATTCATTGACTATAAATCATATTGACATACACTAAATTTTTCATCTTTTATTTGACACATAAAAGTGGATGATAATAAAAAACATAATAGGCGATTTTCGACAGGAAAATGTAAAAGTGAGGAAGAAGACGTCGACTCGGACGCAATGTAATATTTTTTTAATTCTTACCGTCGGTGGAGATGTTTGTCCGCCTGTACTCGATCTTGAAGTTCTCTATGAGATTCCCGTTGAACTTGGACTTCTCCGCCCGATCGCACGTGTTCCGATGCTTGTTGCTGTATTGCCTCCGCTGCTTCCAGTTCGGTGAGCGCCTCCTTTGGCCGCTCCTGGTGGAAGCAGCAGATCTCGGACCAGGTTTTTTCACACATCTTGGTCTTTCGTTTCTTACCGAGGTGTCGGGAAGCGGTCTGCCCTGCGGCGTCACGCACCAACAGTACCCGGTTTCCTCGTGACACTGCACCGGTGCGTAAGTGCCGTCCGGACGGCAGACTGGGCGCGCACCAGGCCTGGCGGTCAATCTCGCGGAGAAACAAGCCGGTGTCTCTAGATAGACAGGTTCAATCGTCAGTTTCCTTTTAGTCGTTATCATTTTTACGATTGATACACGGTTTCTTTGTACGCGCGACTTCTTTCAAACGTGTTCAGAACGGAAAAGAAAAGAACAGATGTCTTCCACGATACTCTCTTCCGATGTCATTAGAAATCATTCTCTTAGCATTTACAATTCAATCAGCCTCAATAGTACAGCATCGCATTACGTTATTAATCATTTCCTCTCAGTATATGTATAAAATAATAAAAGTTTGTATGATTTTTGCAGACATTGACGTTAAGTTTTATGACATGTAAATTTGCCTTGAGGCGAGTATCGTGACTAGTGATGGTCACCGGCTTTCGACATAAAGAGAATTTGCTTCGACGTGAAACCGAACGAGGTGTGAAAGTACTCGCATTACCGTTGATCCTCTCACTAGACGCAAGTCTCATCCTGTCATTTAATAGTCAATAATTTAAGAGTCATAAACATAGATGAGAGTTTTCATAAAAGAAGCAATATTACATATTAAATGAAAATGAATTATTACTTATTAATGAAAATGAATATTATAAATTAAGATTAATGCAATGATAGAGAGAAAATACTTCGTACACCTAATGAATATTTAGATAATAAATGGGCAAGAGTAAAGAAGACTCGACAGTCGTTGAATGTGATTGAACGACGAAGGTACCGTATAATAATTACTAACATTTCCACGAGGAGAATGCATCATCCTACCTGGACAAGGGCCAGTGTGTTTGATAAGAATAGACATGCCTTGACACTGCTTCGAGATGACCCGACACTGACTCGAATACGTAACACCGTCGCTCCCGCATACCGGTGTGCTCGCACCCTCACTCATTGTGCACTCGGCTATCTTTTTCCTACACTCCTCCTAAAACATACAATACACGCCGTGCGCAATAAGTATGCCAAACATCGAACAAGTTACCGTACTATTATACCTAATACCTATTATACAAACGATGTAACCAACCCCTGCTTACTTTTTACAGCTATTTACATACATTACATGTCGAGGTATTACATGATTATTAATCAATTAATTTTATATGATCAATTAAAATTATCTGAGGAAAGTATAAATAAATGATTTAATCATTTGATGAAACACTAAACATATTTTGTTATAAATATTCTCATATCTTTAAACACAAATATTATATTAATTATTTTTAAATAAATTTCTGTACAGTGAAAAATTCTGACCGGAGTGACTAATTATCATGAATCATTTTACTAAAGACGTCGAATGTATGCATATGCATTTCGCCGCGGACAACGTATTGCCGCACGGTATACAAAAGCGGTTTCCTCTCTTATTTTACGACTTCTCTTTTAAGCGAGTGCGGCAACGAAAAAACTAACCGGACATTTCGCGGGATGACTAATTCTTTCACGATTTTCCTTGAATCCATCCACACCGTTTGATATATTCTACGAAGATTGCTGACGCATTTCTACGCTATCTTTCGCGGCCACTTACGCACGGCCACGAATCGCGTTTCTTGCACCCATAACTGGCATCCACGTTGTTATCATCGGAAAAAATTGCATGGTTTCATGGAACCGAGCATTCCTACATCGCGTCGAATTCTAAGCTTGTAACGAATACATTTCAGTTTGATGACCTGTCCGGCGATTATTCATGAGCGCATAATTAGGCTGACGGCCAGAGGATTAGTTGGGACGGGTGCGCGAGCTCTATTATGAATTTATCTATCACGATTATCGGGATGAAAATTCGACTCGAGAGAACGAACCGATTCACCCGGTCTACGTATTTACATAGTGCGTAGTCGAAACAGAGGCGCCTTTAACGCGGAGGCGCCTTCGTCCAGTAAAGAAGGCGCCTGAAATCCGTCAGAAGAGGCGCCTGGATCGTTACGTCATCGCATAACGCGGAATGCGAAACCCGATTTACGATCTCGAACGGCACGATCGTGTCGGTAATTATCCTCGTTGAAATGATTGAACGTATTGCCGAGCAATGTGCTGCTAATTACCATCCATGAAATATCGCCGTCGCCGCCGTCTCGCTGTCATTTCCTACATGCCTTTCGCGTATTACGCTCGTTCGAATCAACATAATCGTCCGATACACGAGAATGCCACGATCCTCGGATGCGATCGCATAAATCATACCGGCTAACTTATTCTGTTTAATCGAATTACTGTGAGTAGATCGTAACACGTTTCGCGATGTCGTTACGATAGCGATGAAACAGAATACCTAATTAACGAGGCAAGAATAATGAATTGTTGAAAAGGCCATAAATATCAACAATTATTTTTAATTTTCGGACTTCATTTTAAAGAAAATGAAAGATATTCTTGTTTTAATAATATACAATCGTATGTATATGAAATATCTATTATATTCCTCGACGAGGAAATGAAAGGTAAACGATCGGTCGATCGGAAAGTACATATAACGGTGCAAAAAGGACCGGCCTAACGGAATTCCCTGAAAAGGAAGAGAAATCATTGATCTACCTATTATAAAACCAACAGGGACATCCAGGGATCCTCTTGTCACATGTTATCACTGGATTCCATATAAGTTAACGCTTACTCCTCTCGTAAACAGTAGAAGAAACGAAACGTTGCTTAATCCTTATAAATGCTCCGCGAGATGTGTATTAACAGTAACGAGAACAGAGATCATTAAATGTTTGCACGATACCTTACATAACTGTATAGGAAGCGCGTAACTTGGAGTCCAGACAATTTTTTTTTTTTTTCATCCAACGCCCAGTTATGGCATCGATAAAGACACGTTTCGAGGCACGTACGTGCATCTAATGACGGGTTCGCGGAAGGTGTCGTTCCTTTTTGTAGAATCGACGACAAGTGAAACACAGTGATTTGTCAGTGTCTCGGATTATGAGATCGTCGACGAAGATTCATGGAAATAACGATTAACGAGCCATATTTTTGCGCTCCGCTCTATATATAGATCGCGTTATGTACTGCTCATAAAATCATAAAAAAGTCTTTACCAGGTAAAAAAATAATCTGGGTATTTCTTACATTCCATTCGTTCCAGAAAAATATGTCTGTAATAAAAATGAAATTTTTTATGAAAGGAAGAAATCTTATAGTCATATAAACAGGATTTAATGATTACTTTTGAGTGAGTAGATAAAAAGTATTTCTAAGTCATGTGTGTTGAACGAGCATAGTTGAATAAGTATTGAATAGAAATCGCATGTTTTTCCCTGTAGATGTGCAACCTGTTGATGTTCCGGCAGAAGAGCATTGTAGCAATTTTCTTGTTCGTTTAATGAATAAAAGAAAATGAGTGCCAATTGATTCGCATCTCGTAACGACGGATAATAGCGTTAATTATCAATTCGTATTCAAGTACCTGGATCCTCGCGCGCGTTCCTGATGTAACACGGGAGCGACGATTCTCGCGGTTGTTTAGACATTCGATTATCGCCTCTAACCGGCTGGGAACATCGCTGGAATATTAAAGGATCATTTACCGCTGCCGCGTCGTTATGTTCTTCGCGGACATTTTCAACAATTCGCACATCGGCATTTTAAATGTAGTTGCATGGTTAACGACATAACGATCC
Source organism: Ceratina japonica (assembly GCA_019453355.1). NCBI lineage: Eukaryota > Metazoa > Arthropoda > Insecta > Hymenoptera > Apidae > Ceratina > Ceratina japonica. The sequence continues at coordinate 9,556 of SMSR01008347.1, forward strand.
TTGAATATTCCTCCACGTTACAGTACACAAATAGAAGAATACTATGTGACAGAATTTCTGAAAAACTATATTAGAAAATTTAATATTTAGTTAAATATTGCTGTCGATCGTCGACGATTTCTGAAATTTAAAACCGTCTTTCTTACATTGTAATTGTCGTGAAGAGTGAAACTAGAAAGTAAACACGAGTTTCGAAGTAATGGGATAAGTCAATAAATCGGAACGTCTCTTCGCGAAGCAGCGAGGTTTTGAAAGCCAAGAAATGGAAATGCAAAGAACCGAAGTCAGGGAAACTATTAACAAGCCGATAACGCTAAAAGCTGCGTCCGATTCTTAGGATTCTAAGCTCCGCGATTGCATCCTCGCCTCTAATTCGCTTAGCGAAGCGACGAGTATAGCAACAACTTTACGAAGAAGTTAATTATCCGATCGGGATCGCGATCTAATTGTAGCCGGTAACGCGATTTCGCCCCGTGTTTCTGTCTCGCTTGTCTCGTTAACGACTATTTTACGCGCGAGTAACATTAAAAAAGGGACGCGGGGAAAGGGGAAAAAATGTGAAAAACGATAACACGATTCGATACGCGGAACGGGTTTTTAGGCGTAATCGCACGCTCCCGGGAGAAAATAAATTTGTATCCGTATCGTATACGTGCATATACTGGAAGTGAAACTCTGCTTAATGCGCCGCGATATCTGCTGTTCGAAAGATTAATATTCCGTATATTGATTTTAGATTGGTAGATCATCAAATAAATGAGCTAATTAAATTACCTTTCTACGCTTTTTATGGGACCGAGTGCTAATTACATCATTGCAATTAGTGCCATAAATCTTATATCTTACACAATTAAGAAGATTTTTTAAATAAGTACTCTTAGAAGTAATAAATAAAAAATAATAGAATAAACAAATAAAAAATAATGTACTTCATCAGCGAAGTGTAAAAATTAAGTATATGTCACAATTGTCAAGCTGTTTCTAAGAGATCAGGTGAAATATTGCTCAGAGTTAAAGTGACATATTTTCAGTCCATAATTCAAAACAGGAACGAAAAAATCGAGTTGGCCAGTGAATTATTAGACACAGATCATAGTGACGACGCGGTGCTAATTGGAATTCGCGCAAGGAGGAGAGTGTGCCGTAGACTCGACGACACGCAAATGCAAATTTCTACAAACAAGCGTCGGCAGCCGCAATTACCTGTTGCACCTGTCGCCCAATCACCCACGTCCAGGCGTACTTACTACTTAGTTTCCATGCGTTTCGCGTGCTCGACGTTTCGTACAAATCCGAGCCGATCCAGTTCCGCCGGAGCCGGTTTATCAACGGGAAACGAAAAATCGCTGTCGAACATTCATCACGTCGAATTCAACTGTTTCTATTAATATCGAATATCAGATCGCTTGTATTTACCCTATCTGCATTCTATATCTTTCGTATAATGTCACAGATTTAAATAAATTATTAAAGAGTGAAATGAGAAATAATCCTGGAAAATGCTCATAAAATATATTATAAATTTGACATGTGACCTAAGAAATAAAGAAGCCAGATTGTTAATTATTAAATAATTCATACTTATTTTTATATGCGAAAAAGATAGCAAAGTATTTAAAATTTCTGGTTTTACACGCCATGAAATGTGTTTGAAATATCTTGGAAACTCCATTGCAGTTTAACTGGCAGGTTTGTCCAGTTCGTTTAAATCTTAATGAGAAGATTGAAAGAAGTCGACGGTATTGTACGGCGATGTTCTCTCAATAGAAGTCGTGTTTAAAGTTTACTAGTCACATAAAACTGATGGCAGCAAATATGGCATACTTAAGCGCAGTTAATTAGTATTCTTGATGCACAAACGTTCTCTATAATCCTAGCTACTTCAGCGACTAGAGGTCGATAAAAATGATTGATTCGCGAAGAGGGGTATATCGTTGCCATCCATCAACCGTGGAAGGTTATTAATTGATGGGACGGGCGGCTGTTCTCGAATTCCCAGCGCCGAGTAACGAGACCTGTTAATAATACGCGTATTAATTACCGAGGCGACAACCGCGTCTGCCGTGTATTATAGCACGTTTCCTTTACTAATTGTCGTTTAATTGCACGTTCACGGACGAAAGTCAAGAATCACATAACGGCACGCTAGGAATGCGTTGCTTTTTCTTCAAGTATTTAACTTCACGAGATTTGTTAACGCTCCCGAAGTCGGGGCTTACGAAACGCCAGGAATGTGAAGAGAAAAAAATAAAGAAACGGTCTAATAAAGTGGGAAGATAAATATTCTTCGCTAACAAAAAGGGAACAGTAAATACGAAATCATGCATATGGATATATATATACATATATACACGTAGATGTTTAAGCAAAAATAGACGAGCGAAAAGAGGAATGTTTGATGACTTTTTTTCTATTTGGCCTCACGAAATTTGCTACTAATTTTGAGACGAGAGTTATGAGAAGGCAGGAAGTGGAACGCAGATGAAAAAAAAAAAACAAATAAGTGAGCGATATACGAGGAAATCGACGACCGCATAGAGTCGGGAAGAAAAATATTCTGCCGTCAGGGAAAAAAGATTAAAAGAAACGCCTACGCAAATCGTGTCGTGCGGAAGGAGCCAAGTGTTCCGAGTGCTCGAAAGAAAGAGAAGAAATAAAATAAGAAGGAGAGGAAGCGTCGGAGCAGGTTGGCGCCATGCGGTACCGCTTGCCCCGTGGTTGACACGACAGCGGATTGATTATAGTGTAGCGAGCCGTCAGATAAAACTCAGTATTATACCTAGCGATCAACGATCAAGGTCCTAGTCTCGGCGCACACCCCGTGCCACGGACTGTGGAGTTGGTAAACGATTTAATTGCTTCTCGAACGCCTCGTTACCGGCACGCTAATTGCTATTTAGGTCGGATCTGAAATCGCGGTTTTTATCAGGAAGTCGCTCGAAATTCCATCGGTAATGATAGACGCCAGAGACGACATGAACGCGGCTCGAGAGAGACGCTGAAAAATGGACGCTAGTCAACAGTGAAATATCGCCTTTGTGCAATAGTGAGACAGTTGTGCAATGACCGTTGTTCAGACAGCCGCTATTAAAATGATTTAGCTCCGGGGAATGAAATAAATGTCCGCATAAATAATGTGTTTGATCTTTGTTAAGAAACATGAATTTTAAATGGATCGATTTAGATTAGATTTTTCTAGATTATATCTCTGCTATGTGTACAATAGTACTATTATCGTACACGTTACATTATATTACCATTACTGCTCGTAAAATCGACACTATTTCGCATTTGTACATTAAAATGTACTTACAAGCTAATGAGAAACTCATTTTTCTTACACATATCAATTTGGAATCAGTTAACGTTGGAATTTTGAGGAACAGATTTGAACGACGTTTCACCGAGGAATTTCTACTCATAATTGAAACGATGAAGCGGCCCACGACTGTGGATAGGAGACAAAACGATGCACAAAAGGTAGAAAAGGGGAAATATATCAGCTAACACCTGAGCATTTGGGAGAGAAGCTCCGTCGCGATGCGGCGTGTCGCAATGCACACGAGAAATGTTGCACGCGTGTGTGCCCTAAAGGTACGGTATAGGCGAGAAGAGAGGAGAGAGAAAGAAGAAGAAGAGGACCTCGTAAGACGTAAGATATCGGCTCTCCCCAAACAGGTTTCTTAGACACATTCTTTCTCGGGCTGATGCTCGCCATTCGTGCAACCAGCTTCTTATTAATTATTACTTCGTCTCCGGGCTCGGATTAAGACGTGAAATTTAAGACAGCCTCGTCCCATCAGAAAATCCCATTGTAATATATTCTAAAATTTCAATGAACGTCCATAGTCCAGATTTCATCCCTTAGGTTTCAGATTGGGTCCTCTCTAAAAAAATTGAACAGAATTATAAATAATATTATGAAGTATTTAAGAAATTGAAAATTTTGTTTAGATGAAAAGAGGAAATAAAAGTATTAATTCATTAAACTGACTTGTATAGTCTGACTAATACGTTCTAAATTTAAACAGTGAAATTTAAAGACAGATACATTTATAAGTATTAAAATATTTTGATTGTTTTATAATTGTGGGAACATAAAATGAACCTGCATTTGAATGCATTGCACGTGGATAAATGGAGTTCTAGTATATGGACTGGAGTCTCTCCTACTCGGAAGCGAGTTGCTGCGTCTTTTTCCAGGTACGAGCGGCAAACCGTTGCACGTGTGCAGTTTGATCGCGTTCAGGGTTGGTCGCCCGGACCCACGGCCTACGGATCGTTTTATCATTCCTCTCTGACTCGGAGAAAATCGCAATTACACGGAAGCATGCTTTGCCTCACGGGTCTGATTAAGACGGCAAGAATTCGTTTACCGTGATTTGCATAAAGTTGAGCCGGGATGATGAACAAAATTCTTGGAGAGAGACGCGTACGTTTGTTTGACTTGACGAAAGAGGCATCGAATGTTTGTAGATAAAGCTAGCTGCAGGTTTATGCAATAATTCTAGTGATATGAATTTCGTAATGTTGCTCTGACAAGATAATTCAGTTAATTGTTTGTCTGCTACGAGATTTCATAAACGACCGATGCTTTATTCTCTTAAATATTTCTCAGTACTAATAATATTGATATTAGAATATATATGTAGGTTTATGGATTGAAATCTTTGATTTACGCGGTGCACAAAAAACATATTATCTTTGCAAATATATTCGTCTTAATTCTACGAACTGAAATTTTTAACGCGAGCTTAGCTCTTTAAAATATAATGGAGTACAAGAGCAAATACGAAGACGATATCCTAATTTCAATTGAAAAATGTCAATACAAAATTCAATGTATTATTGAACGAAAGTAGAGAACTTGTGTACTTCTCTGAAATACAGAAAGTTCTGCGGCGGACAATGTACGTATTAAAACTCGTACAAGAAAAACGCATTAAGGACCGTGATCCTTGTCCAAAGAAGAATACGAGAAGCGGAAGAATCCAAAGATTAACGCCCGTGATCGCGCGGAATTCCCGAATGAATGGCATTTTATTGTATACATGGCCGGGGAGATTTGCATACCGCGAACCTTATACTGATTAATGACACGCGCGGGCGCGAGTTTCTTTTTTATTCGAAGGTCGATCGAAAAAGCGAATAACGCGCCGGGGGAAGAGTCGCGCGTTGTGCATGACGGGGGCACGTAAAGTCGAAATAAAGCTAGAGAAAGAGAGAGACAGAAAAAAGAGGAAAGAAGTCCATTCGGGTGCCAAGAATGTGCCCACACGTATGAATTCTTCCAGATACCAAACCTGTGCCCACGTAAGTGATCTCTGCAGGGGGTATGGAAAAAATTATTAGATTCTGAAGTATATATCTTCTTCCACTAACATTTTTTAGGAACTGCTGGTTGCAGTTGACAAAATTATGACCATTTTGTGATAATGAATTAATAAAAAATTCAATGTTTCTACAAAATAACAAGAGTTTTATAAGTACTGATATTAAATTCTTATTTCTAGTATTTATAGCAATTCTAAATTGATAAAGAGATAAATTCTGTGTAAAATATTTTATACGTCAAGCATAAGTATAGATCGATTCTTTTTTATCAGAGATCACGTGAAGGACTATTCTGTATAGAGCTCATTCCTGGAAACTAAGAATAGCGGGTTTTATCGGCGTTGCGATGAAGAAACATATGTACTTAAAGTGTGCCATTTCAGTGTATCATACGTATAGCTCTTTTATAGACTAATTGAAAGCGAGAATCGCTTATCCCGACGCGATGTGACGTGGCTCGCTCCGGTGCGGTGCGGTGCGACGCGGCGTGAAAATGAAAAATTATACTATCGTCATCCTGAGAGAGTTGTGCCCGTGTCTTTTTTACGACACCCGTAGGGGTTTATAGTCTGCAAAGAAATGGTAGTGCGAGGAAAGAACAAAGTTGCCCGACGCTTGGCCGCTTCTATCGTAATTAATTTGATAACGGAGGAACGAACGGCCGCGACATAAATAAATGCGAGTTTCTATTCGATACGTAAGTCGTGACTCTAGTCGTGATAATTGATTTCCATTCCATGGGCAGAATTATAATATTCGCAAATCTGCATGTATAATTAAATCGCTTGAAAAATTTATTTTCATATACACAAAAATCAAGAGCGAATAAATGTTTGTATTAAGAAGGGATTTCCCGTCGTTCTTACCAGAATTTACAGGTCGTCAGCTGGCCGGATCGTGCGTCCAGATTACAGTAACAATGAATCATATTCGCGCAATGGGAAAATTTCACTTAGCGCGTAACGTATCGCGATGCGTTGATAATGAACAGTGCTGTTCGACGTTTCGAAACCCTTCTCGGAACTAAAAGGAAGGAAGGAAGGGAGAGAACGAGATGCAATAAAATTTCGTAACGAGAAATCAAAATTATCATTCCACCGAGTGTAAAGGCAAGTGAGTTATCGGCTGCTCCACATAATTAAGTTAACAACGGGCATTGGCGCTGGCCGGAGCCTCTCGATTAATCATTAGCGCAAAGAGGGAGAAAACTAGAGAGACAAGGAGCGCGCGAAAGGGAAGGAACAGATACCGCGTATATTTATAATTACATTAATAAAAAAAAAAAAAAAACAATTGCACTGTCGGATCTTTAATCGAGCGTCGGATATTACAGCCATTTACCTTTCTTCTTTGCCTGGTGCAAACAACAGACTATTTGTATCGCACGGCGGGATACTTAAAAGGCCGAGGGAACAACGGGACGCGCGCGCGCGCGCAAAGTGCTAATAATTTTTCTGTCGTGCAATGACTATAAAAACAGCCTCCTCTCGTTGCTCGAAAAACACCGTCCCCGTCCGCACTTATCGCGCTACCGAGCGGTGTTTAATTAACGAAGAGGCAACCGCGCCGCGCGAACACCTTCTAACTCCGGCCGTACAATGAACAATTTAGTCGGCTAATATTTTGCGTAAATAGCTTTGCACCTGCACGCAGCGTCGCACGAAATACCGCCAACTTACTGCCGCCGCGGCCTAGGGCTTTTGTAATTCGAATCAAGAGACGCGTTGTACTCGAAGAATTAAACGAACGCCCGTATACGCTTTCGTATGAACATGTACGTTACTTAATCTTGATGTTTACGATGCTTTTTAACAGTGATGCTAATTAAATTGAAGAGGTGATAAGATATACGTTCTGGAGTAGGTATAATAACTTGCATCAATTACGTTACTAAAAGGCAACGGGGGTTAATACACCGCTATCTTCCTTAATCACCTGAATGTATGAAACGTCTCATAAATCATGTTCTTAATCAGATGATCTTTCAATTCCATTAAACATTACGCCCACGTCACGTATCAGCTCCAACAAAAGTGAAATGAAATCTCATTACTTTCAAACGACGTTTATAAGACTTCGATCCTTCTAATCATATTCAGCATTACTCATTTTAATTGATTCGGCGATTGTCATGAATTATTTGTCTTGAAAGTCGACGATGTCACATTTGAATACCTGAAAGAATATACGAAGCGACGTTCGAACTACCACCTACCTTGGCCAAAGTAATGGTGTTCACGGCTGCGTCGAGATGAACGAAGACGGATAGAAGAACGGCAGCGCGTATCACCGGGATCATCATCGTGTCCTCGGCTGGTGGTACGTCCTCGAGGGTCGCAGGACCGAAGCCACTGATCCGACACGCACGTAACACACACGCCACTCACACGCATTCACCGTTCCTGGCCCATAGCATCCTCCTTTTCATCGTTTCTCTTCTCGTTTCCGTCGAAATAAATGTACGTGCGCGATTCCGCGGGCCCGCGATATACTTCTATACCTTTCACTCTCCTTTTTCCCGCTCTTCCCGACCCGAATACCCCGCCGGTATTTGATTTTTTTCTCAACGAACCTCGGCCAGACGAGGGTAAGGCCCGTGCAAACGAAGACCACCACGAAAGGACGCAAATGTATGTCCAGCCGTGGCAACTGCCGCCGAGCAACTGGCACTTGCTTGCTCGCCTGCTGGAGCAGCCTCTGTCTCGAGCCTCGGCCCGATGGTAGACTCCCCGTTGCAGTCCTGTGTATTATGTTGTACGCTCCTCTTCGTCGCTATCGGGGAATTTCGATGGTTAAAAAGCGACGAGGGCTTCGTGTCCGGGGGTTTACGCAGATAAAATAGTCGCTCCTCGTCGGTCGCCTCGATCTGACGATCTCTCGTCGCTCGACGATTAAACCGCAAACGTTTTTACACGTTTATGAGAGACTTCAATTTGGGAAAAACGTAGACTGTAATAGTGACAGTTTTGAGAGTAGGATGTAAAGACTTTCAATGGATATTGCATCCAGTAATCATTGTTCTGATATTATTGATACCTGTAACAAAATAATGATAAGATATTGTGTATTTTAAAATAAAAAATGAATATGACGATTTTTAGATAATTCCTACTGATTCAGTTTTGCACCCCATCGGATATATTAAAAGAATGATTCGCTGTGCAGAAACGATTTATCCTTTCACGGAAGCGGATTGTAACGCGATACGTTTATCCGCGTTTCGCATTCTCATTGAGCCCAAGTGCAATAAAGCGATTCGGGCGTTCATTTCGCTTTCTTCATCTCCTCCGCGCGATATAACGACACTCCTTAGCGAGTTTCGTGCGATCGAAGATTCATGAGTCATCGAGAATCCGAAACCGATTCGAGAACTGGTTGTTTGGCCAGTGGAATGTAGCTTTTAACAGCGGTCGGTCGCGACCGACCGGCCGGCCGGCCGGCAGCGCAGCGGCCGCGGCGGAAGGGTGTGAGAGGGTACAGGTGGACTGTGCTGGCCACGAGTGTTTAGGAATGGAGCGCACACCTGTGCCCGTCCACGTTCCTCATTAAATTTCAATCGGAGGCCTGATTTATCCTTTTCCTGCCCAGATTTCGTCCCCCTGTCCCTCTTCGACCCACCGAAAAAACAAAAAATATCTCCTTTCAAGGGAGAAAGTCACCGCGACTCTTGAATGGAACCAAAATCTATTGTCCTCTCAATCCCATTTTTTTTTACTCATAACTCACTTTGGTATGAGCGTAGTACTATTTTATGTCTTACACCTTATTCGATTGTTTAATTTAGTGCACAACTCTTTCTTCTTGCAAATATTGGTGTTCTGTAATTGGATAATGACAATTTAAATTATACAGAATTGATCGTAGAAATTCCAATTTCGAAAGCTTTCGGAGTCATTGCTTTCGAAAGCACGGGATACGGTAAGATTTAATGTTACTACCGGGCTGGAACGATTCTGTCGTGGAAGCAACGCGTATCTAGTTTATGCAGCGATTATACGTGATTTGTAATAGAGCGCGACAGGCGAAAATACCATATTTCACTCGAGGCTCGTAGGTACGACGTGAAATTAGATGTGGAGTAGATTGCTCTAACTAACAAAGTCGGATTTGAAGCCGGTGGAACGCGGCCGGCCGGTTTCATCAATAATTCCTAACGTTGTCGCGTGCAAGCAATATCTATCTTCGGGACACCTGCTCGCGGGACGAGCGAACACAATGGTGGTTAATCGGGCAGAACGATCGAACTCTTCGAGTGAACTCGTTCCGCTGATGGGCGTAGCGAGCGAGATAATAACTCGGCTATTGCTCGGCTACCTACACGTATTCATGGGTGTAATTCGCTCGTAAGGTTTGCCCATTAATCGTCTTTAAACAACTTTACTAGCTGCCTGGTATATTGTGTCCCATCCCTTCTTCTCCCCTCGGAGGAATAACAGATAAGAAAGGTGGTCTTTGTCGTGCCACGGTTACTCTTAATTACCTATTATTACAGTCTTCCGACTTCTTTTTATCGGCCGTAGTACGACGACCGTATCATTACAGTAGCAATTGTTTTTAGCTGAAAATATTAATTACGAGCAATAACAATAAGCATAAATCATGATGCACGACACAAACAATTTGATATCCGTTTAATTTTAGAAAACAAGGCTAAAATTCTAATTCTTGTTAATATAAAACAAATACGTAAGGAATGATTGTGCTCTGATACGCTGTGTACATGTCAAATATCAATCTCGTTATAAGGATACGTTTCCAAAAAGAAGCATGAAAGAAGGAATGAAGGACAATCTTAATCCTTGACATGCGTGAATTTTACGATCTCCGGGTCGGAGTCATTCGATTTGAAGTAAACTGGCCGGGTCGTTAACAGGCTCGAACGATTTCTGAGGGATTTTACTTTCCACCTTGGAATTCGAAGCGGTCGCAAATTCTGAAATCGGCCAAACGATTGCGTTCCTGTTCTTCCTGCACACGAAGAGGCTTAACAGGCTGCTCGTTGGCCGAGCCGCCGTCGCTTCGGTTGGACAGCAACTCACTCGTCGTCCACTATGGCACACCTGTTCACTCAGGTATGCAATCTTCCCTCTCGCTCCTCTCCGTCTCTCTTTTTAACTTCTTCTCTTTGTTCCACCTTTCTTCTCGTTGCCGTCGTCCCCTTCACGTCGTCCTTTTGTCTCTTTCCTGCTCTTCATCACGACAACCGTCCCGATGGTGGTTTACCGTTGTCTCACTGATCCTGAATCCAGAGAGCTGGTCCATTCGCGGTATGTCAATTCTGCTGCCATAAGCCAGCCTCCGATTTTCTATTCCATTATCGTTTTTCACCGTGCTTTAGACATTTACTCTTTCATTTATTTATCGAATGCAAAATTTCCCCAGTCATCGACTCGAGGCAGTAAAAATAAAATTGACTACTATAAATTAACTTTTTAACATTCCGCGTGTTCTTCGATTTTATTTTCTTGATGCTGAGCGGACATCTCCAAAAGTACTCCTTTTCCCCTCCAAAGAAATTCCTTTTCTTAGAAATGGAAAAGAAAGCCACTTTTCGTCCTGTGGCTTCTCCTTGGAAGCGAATTTTTTCCGGTGTCTATGTTTCCATTTATTACCACCCTACCGAGAAATGCCCGGATGGTTTATAACCCTGACAGTTTTAGATTGTTTCGAACCGATTGGAGCAAGTGGTCGGTTCAGGAGGGTCTAACAATAAGACGACTTCTCGGAGACTCGGTTCTCGAACCCTCGACCTGTTCGAACAGAAGAACCAGACAATAGGACGCCAACATTCGGATCCATGGTACACCTGTCCTCTTCGCTGTGTTGCCGTTATTTGTTCAGGCGAAAATTTAGATACTTAACACGATGTACCTCCTCCGAACGTTGCAATTAACTTAATAAATTTGTAAATAAAATATAGAAGATAATACAATTGTTAATAAACATTACAGTCACATAAAAATTACAGAACAGTCTATATCATTAAATTATTTATTATCTCTCTTTTCTTGGTTTTCAAAGGTGTGATACAGAATTTGTTTTAACACAATCTTCTCGTCTTTCAGTCTGCGGAATTTATAAGACGGACACTCTTTACTGCAAGCTTTCGACCCATACTTTTCTAACAATATCTCGTTGGTTTCCTCTTCCTGCTTTACATTCCAGATATTGAAGAAGTAAATCGCATACGTGCTCATGTCATACGTCGCGGAAAAAGACCAAGCGTACACGTACACCTGAAGTAAAATGACACCGCAGAAAAATAATTTATCCTCTTC
>SMSR01008350.1:0-17664 GCA_019453355.1 Ceratina japonica
AGTTCAGAACTAATCGAGCCCACTGTTCTTTCTTATACTGCGATAGAGACAGACGGAATTGGGGAGCGTGTAGAGCGGTGAAAGGCCGAATTCGGTGAGGCATTGGGTGTGCGAATGGGGTAATCAAATCAGGAACATGGAGAGCTGGACGGAAAGATGAAGAGACCGAGCACAAACTTGTGCGTGCCTCCGAACGTACGAGTGTTTGGCTTCGAGGAACGTACCATCTGTTTGATACGAAACTCGCTACGCTCGGAACAGAAATTACTCCTGCATGCGGTAGCGGTTATTTAATGGAATAGCCTCTGAATGAAATTCGTAGCCGGGTCATTGGGATTCCGCTAGCTCTCGCCGGTACAGCGGACGCAGAAAAATCGCGGCAAAACGAGAGGTCCTCGCGTAGTAACGGGCGAAGCGCGTCCGGCTGTGACAAAGTGGTAGGAACGTTGAAATCGGGACAGCCGGTTCCGAGTGGCCCTCGTTCTCCAGATGTTGTCCGCCGTGCGAGGAATATCAAACGATAGAGAATAATCAGAAAATAACCGATCGGAGATCGCGTTCTTTCCCCGCCGCGGCCCATTCCCTCATAGTGCACGCGCGGCTCGCCCACGACAAAAGGGAATTATAATCGTATTTAAAGCGGCTCGAGTCGGCGGAAGACGCCGATTGTGTGTCCAGCGGCGGCCATTCCGCAAACCGATTGTTCGTACTGATTGCGCTGGTAGGACTGGAAAGCCGCATGCAGAGAGTATGGGGCTTTGTATTATCAGACATTGCCGTCTGACAACCGGCTACGTACGATGCACAAACGTTCGGTCGGCATACAAACGACAGCTTGTGCCCCATAGCCGCAGCTTCGTGCACGGATTTCGGAATCCGTGCCCCCTCGGCCCCCCCGTCCGTCCTCTTTCCATTCCCGTCCGTCCGTCTATAGAGTAGGCGATCGCGAAATTGTCCCTGGTATCGCGAGTCCGCCGGTAATGCCCCGGGATTGACGTCGAATTTCAAAGAAGAGAGGTCTGTCGTCCCGTTCCAGCCGGCCCGTTGAAAATTTATGAAAGGCTCGTCGCCGAGCGCGAAACAAACGCCATCGATCCGGAAGTCGTTCACTGCGACGATCGATCCCCGGTTTCGAAACATCTCGCCGATTCACCGTACGAACGCGTCGACTTCGGTAGACTCGCTGTTTCAGCGAAACGGACCCGCAGGAGCGAGGCGTCGTCGTTACGTCGCGTATCAGATCGTGCGACGCCGAACGCGCTATCAATTCCTCCTCGACTGATTCCCGGCGTAAATGGCGAGACCGGGATCCTTTGAAAAGGGGAGAGCGGTATCGAGGGAAACGCACTAGAACACGTGTAAAAGGGAGACGGGGGGAGGGAACGGGGGAGGGAGGGAAGAGCGTCGCTTGATACAGCTATTACCCGGTCGGTTGGCTCGGAGAAGGAAGAGTCCGACGGAGTGCGGACGAGATAACGGGATGTGTTCATTGGATAAATTGTTACTGATGTCTGGCCCGGCGAGTATTATCGTCGCCGCGAGCTCGGTCGAACGGTTTGACGAGTATCGAGAAAGGTATTAAGCCTCCTATCGGCGTGCTCGGTCAGATTCGCTATCGAACAGAAGTAATCAATTTTTCCGGTCGGTGTCGGGCCGACTCCGCGATATAGTACGTACGTACGTACGTACGTACGTACCGCCGCCGCCACCCGGGGTGGCTTTTCAATCTGGGGAAAAGGAGAGTCTCGCTCGGGAAACGCGCGTCAATTTTCCGGCCGCCGATAGAATGGCAATTATTTTTCCCCGCGACGCGGCCGGTAGATCCATTCGTCTCGCGTAATTGTAAACCGCGAACGAGGGATTTCCGGTTGACAAATGGCGTTTCGAGTCGAGCCGATTCCGGCCGCGGGAACTCTCTTCATAAATCCCGGGGCCGGAGAGGGATGCCGCGCGGCCGGCTACGAGAAAATTTACCTTCGCGGAATTTTGAAGGATTTCGAGAAATATTATGAGAGAGAGATAGAGACGGGGAATAACGTATGCGCGGCCCGATTCCCCGGGGTGCCGTCGGGGAGCTCTCGAAAAGTTTCGCGCGCCTGGGATATCCGAGCACACGCTCCGAACTTCCTTTATCTTCGACTCTGTTTCGCGTATGAGCTCCTCCCCGCCCCGGCCGTCTCCCTCATTTTCTACATTTATATTTATGTATCCGCCGTTCCCGTTCGACGTCCGCCGGGCTTTTTTCCAGCCGCGGAATCAGATGCGATCGGGTCTCGCGCGACGCTCAACAGGGAATACGTATCGGTGCCGTATTATTCACCGCTATTCCGTCCCGCGGGACCGCGTAACTCCGACTTCCAATAAACGTTACTACCCCGTCTCCCGCCTCTCTCTCTCCTCGAACGTTTATGCATTTTCCTCGCGTCTCCCGCCCGAGACAGATTGTTCGCCGCTCGGTTTTCCCGACTCCTCTCGGTTAAGCAGATTGGCCCGAACCTCTCGGCGAGGAAGTCGGGCGCAATTGTCCGAGTACGGTTGCTCGGTTGTTCGTCTCGTTTAGCCAATTCTGAAGCGGCGTCTTTCTTCGCGGAGCCGCGGGACACGCGGCCGTTTGAACGCCACGAGAACCCTTTCGTACCGCCGCCGCCGCCGCCAGTAGCCGTGACGGTTAGTCGTTTCCGTCGTTTGCCGACTAATTAATTCATGGAGTTCGTTTACCCTGTGCCTGGAGCGCAAGACGTCGCGCCGCGCGGAGGAGATAACTTCCGGCCGCGCGTCTTGTCGCTTTTAAAGGTCTCCAAACCCGTTTCTCTGCCTCCTCCCTGTTACTGTCAAGCCCTCTGCCGTCCCTCCGCCCTCGCTCCCACCGCGAGGCAGTGTACACTGCGCAACACTGACTACACGAGAAGCACGGCTCTCTGCTCTCGCGTCTACATCGGTCTCAGATTAAACCAAGTTTCAACTCGATAAATTCTCCAACTTAACGGATTAACGTATCAAACTATCGCACACGAGATCCCTCGCTGGATAAGGGAAAGTTCGTCCGACTCGGCCGGGTCCATCTCCGCTCGCGATCCCTCTCGCTCGGTCCTTCCCACCGGCGGAACACGTCGATACCCTCCCGCGGCATTGTCTCCTACGGGCCCCAATAAAATGTCGTCTACCGGTCGCGTAAATTTACCTACGTACTTCGACGCTCGGGAAAATTGTTCCCGTCGTCTCTGGTCGTCGTGGCGCGCGCGGGGAACTGCTCGAGCGCGAGAGATACACAATTGACTCGCCGTGAGACATCGCGCGCCGCGACATTTAACCCCGCCGTCTCTTAGTTTCGCTCGACTATCCCCGACTGTCGCGACGACACACACCGGCGCGGAACAGCGTCCGAAGTTGGCGCCGGCATTTCCGGCAACGGGGGCGAAACTCCCTCGGGGCACACGCCGGGACACCCTGTCGCGTTTCATTCTAAAGATTCTATGCGGCAGAGCGCGTTCGGGGGCCGCGCGCGGCGGCCGGGGTAACGCGTCAAACTATGCTCGAAACTTGCCGCCTTTCAACCGCTGCTACGGGAATCGCGATTGTCCACGTTCCCCGGGCTATTCGTATCCTCGTTTCTACCCCCGTCTTCTCGGCCAACTTCTGAATTAGCGCCCAAGGTTTTCCCAACGATTCCGCGTCGCGATAAACGATACAGCCGGGCCGCTGAATACGCGGCTCCGGCACACAATGCCCGGCCGCGAACAATCGACGCCGCGCGCCGTAACGAGCAAAGTCGCGGGATACTTTTCGATCCCGGCTCGGACGAAATATTTACTTGCTGTCCGGATCGGACGGTCGCTCTCCCTCTCTCTCTCTCTCGGAGAAAGAGATGTAAGGAGACGTGACGAGTTTTTCCGACGGAACTTATTCCCCTCCGGCTCTCTCCGTCCGTCGAAATCGAGCGGAGCTCGTCGATCCAGATTTAATCGAACCTCCCCTTTGTTCCCACGTTCGAGCATTCCGGGCGACATTGACGTTGACCGCGAATCACAGCGGAACAGCATTATGGCGAATTACCGGGTAAAATCTCTTTGAAAGCGACACCCGTTGGCCGTCTATCGATACGCAAATATTTCACTCGACCGGATCCAATTATTCCCATTGAGGTAAACCGTGGTTTGGCTTCGCTTTAATCGCGGCCATTCATACAAATTGAAAGATAACCGTAGCCGTCAAACGCAGTTGCGGAATTTGTTACAGTTCAAGTCACGTTCCCGGTTGCGCGCGGCCACCGCACCGAGCCCAAACGGGGTATTAAAAATTAATGAAAATACGTGACGAGTCCGTTCTACGCGGCCATGGAAATGGAAATTCATCGGGCTATTACCGAATCCGAGCGAACGACGTTGATTATCGATAACATAGAACGCGTTATCCATCGCCAGTTCCACGAATTACCGCGAAACAGAACTACACTTCCCGGCTTGATCCCACGACCGCGATATTCCATTGAACCGCCGACCGTTTAGAAAAATCGTGCTAAAACGACGGCGACCAGATTTGACGAACGAACGTGGGTTAGAAATAGTTTTGACGAGGTGGGCGGCGCGGCGCGAGTGGAATGGAAGTAAAATCCGGCGAGGATACGAAAGGGGATTAATAGCGTTTTGAATCAGCCACCGGCAACAATGCAACCGTTGCCTCCCTATTTTAAGCTGCATGTACACCCCGCAACGAAGTCTCGTAACTTCGTTGCGCAATATGGCCCGGGAACGGAGCGATGTTGCGCGCAACAAGTGGAGAACAAAGTTTCATTCGAACCGTGGCATCGCTCCGCGCGCCTCGTCGTTCGAGCGTGGCCCGCGTTATATTACGGCATTAAAGAAACGATTGAATAGAGCAGATGTTACGTATCCATTACTGTACCTCCGCCGAGCACGCAACTTCCCGCGGAGTAATATATATATATATATCATCCCCGCTTGGGAGTGCGACTGGCAGCCGCGCCGACAAAAGAGATCCGCCCGATGAATTACCCGAACTCGGCGGCCAGCGCCAGACAATAATTCTTCTTCATCCGTCGTTCGATGCCCGATTGGCTCGCGTAAATTCAACTAATTAAGCGCGACGTCCCGCTGTCCGCGCCAAAGTGCAACTCACGCGCGATAATTGTATAGGGCCGAGACTTTGACGTGACGCTAATGCGCACCGAGAGAGCGGCCAGTCCGCGTTCAGAGGATATACCACTGTGTTTGCGAACGCAACGTTGATTAATGAAGATCGAGATTACGATCGATCGCGATAAAAAGGAGATCGATCCTCCGGTTCGGCGTGCTTCGTCATTTTCGCGGTAGCTAGAGTATTAATAAGAGCCTAATCGATGGGAGTTAAACGGAATTCCGGTCGATCCTCTCCGAGAGCGAATTCATCGTCGTGAACGACTGGCACGCGAAATTCTGAGCAATGGGAATAACGCAGGGAGATCAAAGGGAGCGCTGCCACGATCATTTGGAAAATAGATCTAGTGCTCTCGAAAACTATTCCCGCGAGACAGCGCAGCGCTACGCTCCGATTACCGGCTCTCGTAGACTCGCGGGGGAGATAGGTATCTAATAACAGAGACGCAGCGACTTCGGATAATGCTTCTAGCACGCGCACCAGCCATCCGCGCGAGTGGTTTAAGTTGAAGCGTTGTGCCCGGGTATTGTTCGCGCAAAGACGCTTCCCCGAAAACTGCCTTTGTTCCCCGGGTATTACTCCGAGTTCGTACGAAAACTTTTCCCCGAGACCGGCGATCGTTAGACAGACGAAAGAACGACGGTGGCCGTAATCAATCTGACTCTCGGCGGCGAAAGGGAAACGGGGGGGATACGACGACGTCCGGCGCCGACTGTTGCGTCTTACGGCGTGTACTCGGCGGCCGGGACACTTCCGTATGCAAATGCGAAGGCGTACAATCAAAGCAACCGGGCTGACGCGGCGCGGGGCGGCAGACGCGATACATATTCAAGCGGTCAGCATGGGTAAACACCGGTCCACGGTTTACCTCGGCTCGGGGTGGAATGTACGCGCCCGTCGACGACGACGTCTCGGTGTGCGGAGCGAGAAACGCGCGGTGGTTGTATGCGGGCCGTCGCGACGCCGGCCAAGCATCGGGACGTCTAGCTGGTACTCGGACGCGAGAGGCTGCGGGACGTACACCACGGAATCCGGCGAGCTGTGGGGGTCCGTGGGACGGATGTACGCCGCGTACATTGGCCGACAGGCCGAAGCCCATCAATTTCCCATTCAATTCGCAGCCTCGCCTTGCGAATTCTAGTCCTGACGCGACTCCTGCGAATCCACCCACCGAAACTATCCCCCCGGCCGTGCGCGTCAATTCCAGCCATTCCTCGATTCTGTCTAGAGATCTCGGTTTCCGACATGTATTATGCATACACACTGGAACACGCCGACGGCCCCGGGTAAATACATTGTGTAATAACATCTAATCTGGAGTCGTGACGCCGGGATCCGTTCGTAAGTTAAGGGGGTATCGATGTATCGGGATTGATGGCCGACTTATTTCGTTTCAATCGTATTTGCACGGGGGAAGGGGAGGCAAAGGGAACGCGATCAGTGGACGCTCCGATTCGTTTTTATATTCAAGGAACGTAATATATTGCGAGAATGTCTCGAAACGTGTTTCATATTCTGGGTCGAGGGTATTGTTTGAATTTTAAAGTGACTCGGAGCTCTCGGAATCTGGGATAGCTACGATTGTTCCCGGCCGATGTAAAGCAATAGACCCGGCCGCTGTAACCATAACTTTCCACCGTTCGATTCGACGGTGGAACTAATCAATCAGACGTCGCCTCATGGATAAACCGCATCCATTTTGCATTTCGTTCCACGCAAATTGATCGTGGACAAAGCACGGAACTGCGGATAATGTTTCGTCTACGAAAAATAGTTGTGCGAACAGAGAAAAATGCGAAATTCTGGCTACGAGTTAAGTGCGGGGCGTCTGACCAAGTCTGACTTCTTCTACTTAAGATTGGTAGGGCTCTTACGAGTGACTAACTACTCGGACCGTCTGTGTACGCCGACAACGGAGAAAAATTTATTCGCAATCCCTAACAGCGGTTATCAATTCGCAAGACTAATAAAAAAATGATCTGTCTTAGAGCGTGCGAAGTGAATTAGCAATCTGATTCGTGTCTCGTCACCTTCGAGGGTTTGTCGGGCGACTATGGAAGAACGCAATGAGCGTCGGTTCGCAAAAGCTCGTTCTAATACACGGTCCCGCGTTTCGAGTAACAATCTCCTACGTCGGCTCAAAGACGTCGACAAATATTTACACACGTTTAACAAAGTTCTCGTCTCGATCGCCAATCTTCCACGAATACTCAAAGTGGCCCAAACAGAGAGAGAGTGAAGAGAGGGAGTGAGAGAGAGAGAGAGAGAAAGGACGAAAATCATCGACGCGGCAAAACGTTTGTCGCCGGTCCAATTAGTGCCCGGGTGGACCCGTTTCGCTTCAATTTCGTCGAGACAATAAGCAAATTAATTCTCTTGAATCGCAGTTTGATTTCATTAGCGTTTTCACCGTCGACCCCGTGTCCCGGTGAACGCTTCGCCGCGTAATAATTTCGCGTCAGCGGCGTCGTTATGAAAACCCCTCAATTGCACTCCTAGCTGCACTTCACCATTAACCCTTCCTTCTACTTGCCGACCCCCTCTCTCTCTCTCTCCCTCGGTCCCACCCCTATCCATGCTCGTTTACATTACCGTTCACGGCCATAAATACCGTCATCCGATCTCATAAAATAATGAACACTCTTCGCGCCCGTGCATTTTCGTTCCGAGGGCGTAATATCCCGCTCGCACGTCACGCGGGTTCAATCTAATTCAATATAATTACCACTCGGTTAGCGTAGTTCTGGCTCACGGACGACGGGGAGGAGTACGCGCGGAACGCGATGCACGAATCCGTCTGTCGCCCTCCGACAGACGCGATCCGACGAGACGAGTTTCGCGCGTCGATGCTCGGGCGACGGCACAGATGCCTGCTTTAAACGTCGGTGCCGTGTAACCACGGCGTCGCACCTCCGGCGTCGCGACGACAATTAAGCGACGCGCGACCCCTCTCCTTTGAACCCGGTGTCAATTTCGTCGCCAAATCAACTGATTCTATTTACCGTCGAGTAATTACCGCCATTGGCGGATCCGCCGTGCCGAGCCGGCTGTGAAACGGCCAATAATTCCCGTTCGACGCTTAATTAACGTGTCACGGATAACGCTCCCTTTCGCCCGGTCCATTTTTCAACCTCCTCCTCCTCCTCCTCCTCCTCCTCTACGTTCACTCTCGCCCTTTTTGTTTCCCCCGCCCCGCTTTTTGTCCTCAATTTTTTTTTTCCGTTCTCTATGGGCGAACAACGCGCCGACGACGTCCGGACGCTGATTCGTCTCGTCCTTCTAAGCCGCGGGAGCCAATTATTTTTTAATCCAGCCCCAAAGCGACGAGCGATCCGGCCCTCGACTCGGAACAGGCGTCCCGTTAATTATCTATCTCGCGACATCATTAACCGAGCGCTCGCGTAATCAGCAAACAAGAGGAACAACTTTCTTTTCCCCTTCGTCGGCGAAAGATACTCCCGGCTAATCAATTTCCCATTCGCTGACGGACGACTTACGTCGGCCCGAGGTATTAATAAATCAACATCCGTCGCGCGGCTCATCGTTCTTTTGCGCTCGCGAGCGCGAGAGGCGTCCGTATACGAAGACAACAGAGAGCGGTAGGCGCGAAAATCCGTTGTCGGCTCGTTCCGTGCCCCGCCGATCGATCCGTCGAACGGACGACGTGCCCGAACCGGCTTATCGGCTTTCTTCTTTCGCGTGTGTGCATATGGAGATCTCGCGCGACAACGAAAAACGGAATCGCGGTCGACACGTTACGACCGGGGCAACGCGCTTCGAAACGGCCGCGTATTCGTTCGGTGGCCGCGATCGGCGTCGCGACACGCGAGATTCTCTCCGGGCGACCCCGCTGTTCGATGCCCGATGAAATATTTAAAGAACGACAAGCATCGCTCGTTCGTCACCGACGTTTGTACCATTACCGAACATCGAAACCGCGGAGATGAACGGGCTCGCCGATCCCCGTTCCTCTAGAACGTTTCAAGTTGCTCTTCTTCTTCGACGGCGCGTCCGGACGGACGTACTCTCACGGACGAAGATAATGGATAACCGCGTAGCGGGTACGTCGGCCGGCTTATCGTGAGCTCGCAGAGGGATGCCCAACGGCGGCTTATCGACTAACCGGCTTGACAGGCTTCCTTCCGCGTCCTTGCCGAACCGAACCGAACCGAAAGACGACGACGACGACGACGAGCGTACGTCGATCCTGACGAGACTTTATACGATTTCTCTTGCGTCGAACGACACGCGAAACTCTCTTTACGGTTACGGGACTTTGTTCGATTCGCCACGAAATGCTTGCAGAGACAATAGAATTAGTGAAAATATTTTTCTTCTCAAATGGAAATTCTTTACTTCGACGGGTTGATCTATACGATAAGGGGGAGATCGAACGGACTCGGTCGCGTGTAGCGATTTTCCGACACGGATCAGCGATTCTTCCCCGGACCTTTATTTCCTCGTCGCGAGCGTCCCGAGAGCCGAGCTTCACCGGGATTTCGGACACCGCCGCGCGCCGGACTGCTTAAGTCAGGACCGACTTCATTGCTCACTAGATTTGCGGAGCGACGTCGTTTTGCTGTCGCGGATTACGCAAATTCGACGTTTCGTTCCCGGATTCGGGGTCAATGTTCGGAAGTTCCACCGACGGTGGACGATTCCGCTACGCGTTCGCCGCGAGACGTTCCGGGACGTCCAGAGCGGAGACGCCCGCGGACGCCTAACGAATTTTCGCGTTATCGCGCGGCGAAATGCGCGGCGCGGCTCTCTGCATTGATTATGAAAGTTTTCGCCGTCCGGAGCCTGTTCGCCGCCTTGGAAAGTTCGCGCGGGGGAGTCGTTGAACAATTAAATAACTCGGGTGTGATAAAAGGGAGACCGGGAGCAACAGAAGGCTTTTTAGATAAATTCAGTTGCCGCTGATCCGATCACTTATTTACCGCGCCGGAGCGAGAGCCGCGCGCGCGGCACAGGCTCCGTCCTACTTCGGACGCCATTAGCGGCGAAAAAAGTAGGAGAAAAGGCTAACGACAAAGTGGATTATTGGGCGTTGCACGTGGCTGTACTTACAGATTGTAGTGCACGTCCGCCATGTTCGGTCGATAGCGAAGCGCCTGGACGAACGCCTCCTCCGCCTCCGCGACTCGTCCCTGGGCGCTCAGCACGCTACCCAAATTACCATAAGCTGCAACAATCACAACCGGGGACACGCCGTTACAAAACGACCGACTCGATCGAACCCACGTTCGAAATTCGAAACGGATATATTATTCCGCGGAATCGGGACGCGGGTGCAGAAAAATTTTGCCCGCGTGTACACGTTTTTTCCGCGTTCCCGGCGAGACAAAGCTGGAAGCGGAACGGGTCGAGAATAAGAAAGAACAATGGGAACGGATTGGCGCGGTAACTCGTTTTAAAGAAACTGTTCAAAAACGTGGAACGAGGTAACGCACGATAAAGGATAATCATTTTTCGATTTCGTTTTCCGCTCGACCGTGTTTCCTCTCTCTCCGGCAGCGTCGATCGGTACCTTTCCCGCGCCGTTCGCGTTTCACACGGCCGTGTCGCCGCGCCTCGCCGTCGTCGTTCCTTCCCATTATTTTCCCCGGCGAGAGGCGCGCCGCTCCTAAAGAGGCGCCCGTTTCCTTTTGTTCGTCCCGCGACGCTCGATCTATCATTCGCTTCATTTACATCGTCACAGTCGCTGCAACGTGCTCTCTAATTCGCCGGCTCGCTCCATTTTCCCTGTTCGCTGCTCGCCGTGCAATTGAATAGGGGCGGCTAACTAGATCGAACCCCCCGGCTCGCCTTACGCTCGATCGAGGGAAAAATCTGGGACACGCGCCGCACGGAATTTTCACTATTTTCCACGCTCGGAGAAATTTTCCGGCGGCGGCGACCCGCCCGATATCGTTAACGCCGAACGCTCGACCGTCGTCGCGTCGTTGTCGCGTTCTAAATACGCGGGGCTTTAATTCACGAGCGGAACGACCTCCGGTTGAACCGGCTCGAACGGTTCTCTCGAGATCTTAGAATTTCTCAACCAACTTTTTTTCTTTCGAGAATCGCATTACCGCCAAGGTGATTCGAATTGCCGGAATTTCAGGATTTATCAAACGGCCGACCGTGAAGCGGTTTTCCGAAACCGTGGGACTCTCTCAAACGAGGCGTGAATATTTAACGGGCCCCGGGGCAGAAGAACCACTGTTTGTTAATTAAAATCATTCCAATTATTCCTCGTTTGCATTCGGCCGCGGACGGGGACGCGGTAATCAGATTACGGTTCGTCCTAAAACAAAAAATTAAAAGCGCGCCAGGCGGCGTTGGCCGGCTGCTTAAAGCGGCAATGAAAAACAATTTCGAGCATTAAAATACAAGAGCTTTTAAAAAATAATCGCGCCACGGTTACGTTCTTCAAACGGTGAAATCTTATTTAGGGGCAAGCAGTGGTGGCCGTGTAATCTACTTTGTCCCGTTATTCATCGGAATGCCTTGCTCCTCTCGGTGCAGCAGCGCAAACGGTTTTGCCTCGAAAACTCCTCGTCGAAGACGTCCGCTTCCGCGGAAGAGAATTTAAATTTCGCGTTGCACCTTTCGTTCGGAATCGGTTCGCGATAATTCTCGAATGGAGAGGAGGAAACGGGTCGAAGGCGGATCGGTCCCCGGTGCGCTCGGCGCGAGGCGATTTTACGAGCTCGGGATTCATTTATTACTCTCTTGCTCGAGTAGCCATCCGGTTACGGAGAGGAGCCTGGGAAATGTTTTATCGTCGATATTGTTGGCCGAAGATAAAGCGGGACGGAGCTCCGCGATATTCGCGCTATCCGCGTCGCGTGTGCCCGTGCTCTGCTTTATTGCTCGTAAATACAAAGAACTGAAAAAGGAGCAAAGGGACGGGGAGGAGGAGGAAGCGGGCGAGGGGCGAAGGGTCGCGACTCTGGCCGCGTCCGCGCCTTATTGCTCCACGAGTGGCAGCCGAGCGCCGTGCGTTTAAATATCTATCGTTCGAACGTGCATCCTTTAAACGCGCATACGATCGATCTCCTCGAACGCAAACGAATTCTTTCGCCGAGACAGGAACAGATATTTCTGTCGAATTATCGGCCCGTGCCGTTCAGACGTATCGACGGCGACGACGATATTTAACGATATCCAGAGAAACTGCTCGCTAAATAAAATCCGGTTACGCCGTTGTCATTGCTATTTTTCCGTTCATTCTCCTCCTGCTTTCTATCGGCATAAAAATACGGCACGGCTCGGTGATAATACACAGGCAACGGGAGCTGCTATTTCAAATCAGTCGCGATAAATAAACCGCGATAAATAAACCGCGATAAATAGCCGGGCTGTATATTTCATCGTTGCGCGATTCTATCGTTGCGGCGGCGTGCCCGTTCCGTGCTCTGTTCTCGGCCCGATTTTTCCGCCCGTAACGCGATCGCCAACTTTTTTTCCCCTAGAAAATCGAACCGTCGATTCCGTTCTCCTTTTTTTCCCGCCGTCGGTCGAGTGGTCGCGTGCCTAATCATTTTTGAATAAACGAGCAAAAAAGGTCGTGGATCGGGCAGGGAAATCACGGGCGAACGGCGGACCGATCGAGAATCGGAGCGACGGACTTTATGACCTCGACGAATTCGGGAGGGAATAGAAAAAAGTTCGGTCCGTTCGAAAAATTCTCGTCGTAAACCGGCTCGTCCCTTATTTTCTCCTTAGCAGACGGACTACGTCCGACACCGAGGACTGGTCGTAGCTTAATAAACGAACTCGATTCGCCAGTCGTTTCCTTCAATCCCCGCCATAATTTAATTTCGTACGACGGGGACCGGCAATTAACTGGAGCGCAAAGATCAAGGACCGCCGTCCGCGGCGCACACGCCCGTCCACACACACCCCGCCGACCGTCTGAAAACACGAATTTATTTGCCCAAGAGGACGAGTCCGAGGCAATTTCCGTTGATGCAATTAAAATGGCCGACGAGGAAGACCGTCGGTCCGGTGGTACGCGGACGGCAAAAGGAACGGTTGTTTCCGCTCCGGATCGTGTGACCGATCTCGTAGATTAACAACGAAAGAAAAGGTAACAGACCTTGGACTCTCTCTCTCTCCGTTGCGTTATACGCGTTTCCAGTTCGGTGGAACTGGGTGACCGCGATAATCGCGGAATCGAGGAGTCGGAGAAACGGGAACGGCGCGGGCCTAGCCGCGGGTAATTAGGAAGTCGGTGCGCGATAGCAGGCGCAGATCGGTCGGATAGAGCCTCGGTAAAAACCGGCGGCCGATAGTAAAAACGGACAGAGACGGATAAGGAGAACGATAAAAGCTCGAGAAACCGAAGCGGTCCGCGTCTCCAGAGACCCGTATCACTGATTCATCGAACCGTGGTAACCGTGTGCCGGCCGTATAAATATTTCGGAACGAAAAACTTTTATAGTTCTCTCCACATAAACTCTCGCAGTAGGGTGACAATAAAAACCGCGTGACGTTTTAAATAAAGGATGATCGATAAAGATCCGACGGGGGGGAGGTTCTTCTACCACTTGCCAAAAACACGTGTACCCCTTTGAGCCGTCGTCGGCCGTAAGAAGCCGCGTTTAGCGACGATACACGAAAACGGCGACGAAGACGGATAAGGGGGGTGGTCGATAAAAAGTGGACAGGAGGAAGGAGCGACGCGTAGGGTGACTCGTGCGAGCGAGTCTATCGCATGTCGCGTATCCGACCCGGCAATTTTATGTACACGGTAGGCGGGGATCGTTGGACGGTACCGCGGCGACGGGCAAAGTTCGCGATGAGAAGCTGGATAGCCGGGGGGGAGGGGGCCCGGCTGGGTTCCCCGTATAACGAGAAAACTGCCGGGCGATATATCCGTCGTACGGTCGCGAATTTCATTTTTACATCGCGCCATATATTTAATCCCCGCAGACGTATCTGCTTTCGATCATCACGGTCCGAGCCGGCGTCGTTTGTCATTAGCACGCGACTACTTTATTATCTTTATCTTTTTAATTCGTCCGCGCTCGCGCGACCTATCTTTATTGCCTCGCGAACGAAAGGTGCGATCGACGGCGAACCAATTAAAACGTTAATGGCCTCGCGGTTATCTGCGTTGGAAAAAGGGAACGGAAGACGACGACGACGACGCGCGGAAATAAAATTGACTGATCCATTAGTACGTCCTCGCAATCGTTCGCGTAAATTTATCTGTCGGTTCTATCGGAATATATCTCGTCCCGGAGGAAACAAAAGCGACCTCGCGTCTCGCGTACGAATCGAATTGCGTTATTCTATGGCAGGTAAAATATGTGAAGCACTCACCCTTCGGCGGGTTGACGTGGAGCGCCGACCTGTACAGACTCTCCTCGTCGTACCAGTCCGCGTTCCGGAGCAACGTCTTGGCCGACATCGAACAGACGAGGAGCACGGTCGCCAGCAACACGGCCCTGCCTTTTCTCCTCGACCCGTGCCTCCTCGCTATCCGATAGCATCCGGAGATCGCGGCCCCGACGATCAGGCACGCGCCCACGCTCGGTAAATACAGGATCCTCTCGGCTATCACGAATCCGACGTAGAAGAACAGGTTGCTGGCCGGTAGGAAGGGAAGCACGAGGAAACCGAGGGACGCCGCGACTCCGCTCGCGGCCGCTCGCCTGCCGACGAACCCGCTGCTCCACGTCGATCCGTTAGGCCTCTTCGCGCAGTGACAGTCGCCGATCGGTCCGTTGTTGTTGTTGTTCGCGGCGCGGCAGCCGTCCGTGTGGCAGCCTCCCGTTCTCCTCCCGGCGCACACGGGACACCTCGAGTACATAGACCTGGGATACTGCACGAGGTGTAGACCGGTTTCCCTGGGTGGTTTGCGCAGGGTCTTGAACGTCCAGATCGAAGCGCCGATCAGGGCCGTGTACAGGCAAGCGGACTCGAGGTTTCTCGCGTCGAGGATGCTCGTGATGCGCGGCACGGCGTCCATGGACCAGTCGAAGCTCAGCGTGCTGGGGCAGAGCAACATCTTGGCGCTCGCCGCGGGTAAATAGAGGAATGTGAGGCCGCGGGTGAAGCGCGAGGGATGCTTCGCGGTCGGATTGTCCGCGCTGGCGAACTCGGGCCTCGCGCCGGTGATCCTCAGCCTGCCCAGGATCAGCAGGACCAGGCTGCCGGAGACGATGCCGATGCTGCGACTCCTGGTCAAGCCGCAATTTGCCTGCGGACAGAAAATTTGACACGGTCGTGTTTATTTATACCGTTATCGACTCGAGCTCGTCTGGTTCGGTGCTTTATTTGGTGCGCGATTTTTAAACGCGAAAAATGGAAACGTGGACAGGTAAAAATAAACGAAGATTAATTAAAGTCAACCTCGACCCGGAATCTCAATAATAATACGCGTCGGTTCTCTGGTTTTCCGGCGTTATTTAACGGAGACACATCCCGAGCGACGTTTCTAAACTAATTTGAGCGCGCCGTGAAATTCGCGCGTACCTGTCGGTCAAAGGGCGGTCTTTAACGTTGAAAACATTAATTTAAAATCAGGGTCCCTTTGCCGGGCGACGGTCTTACGTCGGGGTGACGCGCGTTCTTTATTACAGGACGAGGAGGACTCGTCGGCGCGTTCATACGCGTCCCGAGCGATCAAACGCGCGCGCTCGTAATAAACAACGTGCACGCCGCTCTAAAAAAGAGAGCGAAAGAATAACGTTGCAGCTCGCGCGGATCCGCGCCACCCTTGTTGTTTTTTCATTCGCGCCGCGGGAAGAGATAGAACCTTTTCTCTCTGCGAGCGTAAACAGAATTGAAGAGCGACGCCGATGGTGACTCGAGTGCGACGCGAGCCAGCCTTCGCCGCGCGCTTCGATCGCTCTTGACAAATGAAACGAGCGACGCGACGTCGCGCGATATTCCCCGCTCTTTCCCAGTTCAATGTTCTAAAACCCGTCCGTCTGTTCGACGGTAAGTTCCATGAATTCCAAGAATTTTAAGAAGACCGAACCGATCGTCGAAACACGCGAAACCAAACGTCAAACGAAAGTCGACGTTACGAATGGATGGACCATCGAAGTCGACGACGCGTTATAATTGTCGTGAGAAAAATCATGGTGCGCGGTTAATCGACGGAGAGAGGCGGCGACGTAAATAAAAAGTTACGTGGGAAGAGGTTTTAAAGCGAGCCGAGCGACGTTTCAAATGTTAAATTGCGAGGCCATGGGAAGGAGTCGTCGCCGGGGCGATAATTGCGAGCTCTAGAATCGTGTCCGCAGCGGCTTTGTTGTCCGCGGATGCCATAACTCGCGATAGATTCGTGCGCGAACGAATTTTCCTCGTCGTTTTAACGACGCTTTTAATGTCCGCGTCCCGTTGAATCGCGCGTCGCCGCTTCCGGTGAGTATTTTAATCACCGTGGAGGACGTTCCTTCGTCCGTCGGAGAGAGTCGCCTTGTTGAAAACGGCGCGGCTCGTGGAAATTTTCATATCCGGGAGAGACGAAAAAGCGGGGTAAGTATCTTTGCGGCGGGAAATCAGAGGGAAAATAGTGGCAGCGCTCAAAGCGCGGCGGATTCAGACTAATCAAAGGACGATAATTCTCGGGGCGAAACTTCCGGCAAGTTTCCGACGCGCGATTCGTACGAGAACGAATAATTCGCGGCGGCAATGTAACCCAGTTAGACGGGCGCGCGGGCGCCGGTGACATCTTCAGCGTCGCGGTAAACCGGCAATTCTGTCCGGAAGTTCGACGACGAACAAAGGGCCTCCTTTGACGAGGTAGACGATTTAACGCGACTCGAGCCAGAACCCGCGAATCTTCGACGCTAATGAATTGAATCCCGTTATACCGTCTTCCTTGTTACAGACGATTTCGAGCCTCTTCTAATTTGTCGTTCGCTCGGCCCCCCTATAATCCCGACCGATTTCCGTTCGAGTGCGACGAGCCAACGATTCCACGTTTCCGTTTCCGATAGAACCGTTGCATACTGCCAGCGACGGGAATATTTCCGGGAAACAATTCTGGATCCGAGTTATCCCGGCTCGAGTCTCGAGGAATAACGGTCGAACAGAGGTGACGTAACAAGAAAAATATGGACAGTCGAGGGAAAGAGGTGGGATCGGGTTCGCACCCGGGAGGGTGTCGCGAACGATCCCTGGCACACCTCCAAGGTGGCTGGCTGGCTGGCTGGCTTGTCCACGACATGCATCACGTCTGATGCACCCAGCGAGCCAGACGCGATGCGCAACGGGAAAGGCGAACGCCTCGAGGTTCGGAGCGGCGGCGTCTGAAGGCGGGCTAAAGCCTGGGATAGGTACCGGGGCTCAGGTTAAGGGTGGTTCACCCCGTGTATCAAGGCCCCTGTCTCCGGCAGATCGGTGGCCCGGCTCGCATTTGCACATGCCGCGCCGCCGTTATATCGGTTACACGACTCGTCTCTTACCTACCCTGCGGTTTCCAGCGCGCGCACGTGCGTCGAGAGAAACCGGCTTTCCGTCGAGAAACCAGCTGGGATTCCAACGCAGCACGCGCTCCCGTTC
>SMSR01008353.1:0-15418 GCA_019453355.1 Ceratina japonica
GAACGAACGAGGGATTAACAGCCGACCAACGACAGTTCGGACCTGGAGAAAACCGCGTAAGAGGGATCCCGGACAATAAGGGTGGACCGCAAGCAGAGACTGAGGGAAACAGAAAGGCAGCGCGGAGGAAAAATAACTATACAAAATTTATTATAGAATAAAAACCAACATTTACAATAATTTATGACTCATTTATTAACCCACTGCGTACAAATATCGTAGATACACAATCTGAAAATATCAAATCATAACCTACACTCAACAATATATCACGTTATACGCCATCGCGCAAACACACCCGACTCAAGTACACATTCAAAACCAACACAATTACGTAACGATAACAAGTATCTTAGCGAACAAGGATATATCTATAAGCACGCAGAACCTATAACAATTAACACGATAACCGAATAATACGCACAGACCTGTCGTACTGACAACAGAAAACGCGCGAAACACAGGCAAGATGGCGGACTAGGAAGCAACAGGTTTCAAGAACATAAAGATAGAAGAACAAAGAAGGACTCTACCCGACACACGTATATGAATGAACGCACCTTAAACTGGCGAAAACTATAACTACTCCATATAAAAATAAATTGCAAAATAGATCTTGGCAAAGATTTAATAAACACAGGATCTAAAGACGAATGAGACAGACTTTATTTCAGAAAATACCAAACATTCCCAAAAAACTGAACATTCACAATAAATTGATGAAACAAATCATTGTACTCTAATTTAATAAAATTAGGAATCTCCTGACAATCGTCCACACTCCTGCAGACCTAAAGATAGTTTGGAAAACCGGTATCGTGGCCTGGCAGAACCGTACTCGTACAAAGGGACAGCTATCCTAAAACACAGCGGTGGCCTGACAACAAGACCACTGAAGAAAGCGACCAATCCACAGGAATCAGGAGAGAAATAGGGCAAATAAATATCGAACTAAAAATATGAATAATAAACTTTATTGATAGATCCCAATTATTCACCCACGCAACCATAAACTCGCTCTGCGCAAAAACCTTTACACCGGTACAGTCTCGTAACCTCGTCTCCCTCAAACCTCAATTAACGACTCTTGGATAATAGGAAGTTATTAATAGAAACAACAATATTCAAGACATCTACAGACAATTCACACCAGACAGGTTTCAGACGACAAAAGGGTGGAGCATTAGAATATAAGTTATAAAGGAAGGAACTCGACGGACACTTGACTACCGTGCCCTCTCCCGTCAGAATTGTAAAGGATAAGAAAATTTAAAAAAAAAAAGAACAAAGAAAATACTCTGTATACAGACATTAAAAATAAGCGACAACAACAACAACAAAAGATTTACCACTGTAATACCCCCCAAATTGTATTAAATATAAAATACTAGAACAGTACAAAATATTTCTAAAATTATATCCCAGAAACGGACCCAAATTCGGGTACTCCTATAAAACAATACAACTAATAAATATAAATAACTTTCAAAGACGTAATATACCATAGAATAAGATGGCCAATAGGAAAAATAAAGAAACACTTAATTTGATACAGATCAATTTACACAGATCACCAGAAGCAATGAGCAATCTACTCAAACTCATGTCGGATAGGAAAATTGATATAGCTCTTGTCCAAGAACCATGTACCAATAATAACAACAAAATAAAAGGAGTGGGTCACTCGGCCAAAGTAATTTATCATGACTCGAACACCCGCCCGAGATCATGTATAATACACACGGACAGGGTAAAACCCATACTACTGACAAACTATAGCGACGAAGACTGTACGGCGGCAATACTTGAATGGAGAGAGGACGATGAAACGAGCAAGAAAATGATAATTGCGTCTATGTACCTACCACACAACAATTCAGACCCTATTACAGATAACTTTACATCATTAGCGGATTGGAGCACCAGAGACCTAATCGACCTGTTGATAGGGGCGGACGCAAATGCTTGTAACACCCTATGGGGTAGTTCGGCGAACAATAGAAGGGGTGATAAATTACTGGATTTCCTCAACTGCAATGAATTGACATGGGCCAATGTTGGAGATTATCCAACGTTTGTTACCAAAAACAGAGAAGAAGTGTTAGACGTAACAATTATCTCTTTAAATGGCAAACCTAAGATTAGAAACTGGTCGGTGTTGGATGACCCCTCGTTATCAGACCATAAATATATTTATTTTCAATTAACGGCTGGTAATTTCGATCTATATAAATTAAATTTCAATAAAAAGGCAATAGATATACCTGTGTATTTAGAACAGCTAGAGAAGAACCTCGTTAACTTCCCTAGTAGGTATGGTACAACTGAAGAATTAAATATAGCTACAGAATTTATAACAAAGGCAATAATTGAGGCTCTACATTCTTCTGTTAAAGAATACAAACATAAATTCAAACCCAGGATACCTTGGTGGAACAAGGACCTGGATGATTTAAAGGCAAAAATGATCAATCTAAGGAATAGAGTCAGAACTCGTAAAAGAAATAGTGATAGAAGGAAATTAAAGAAGATCGCCTCGAAATTCAGGAGAGAGCTAAAAACGGCGAAAAGTAAGTCTTGGAGACAATTTTGTCAAAAACTAAACGCGTCAAAGGATATTGCCAGACTCAGTAAAATTTTGGAAAAGACAGACGTCAAAGAAATAGGACTCCTTAAAAATGTAAATGGCTCATTAACAACCAATACGGAAGAGTCGTTGAAACTACTGTTGGAAACACACTTTCCAGAGTCCAACGTCCGGAACGGACAAAGTACGAATGCGGATACAACAGAGGTCCGTAGAAAGGACTGGAGCCTAGCAGCGAAAATTATAACTAAAGACAGAGTAGAATGGGCGATAGACTCCTTCCTGCCGTACAAATCGGCCGGCCCGGATGACATATACCCCCGTCTATTAAAATTAGGCAAATGGCTCATTTCGGGACACCTCACAAAAATTATGAGAGCCAGCATGGCTTTGGGTCAGATTCCTGAAATGTGGAAGAAAACGAAAGTCGTCTTTCTCCCCAAACCTGGAAAAGATGACTACACCTCTGCTAAAGCGTTCAGACCAATCTGTCTAACGTCGTTTTTGTTAAAAACAATGGAGAAACTCGTAGACAGATACGTTAAGGACACCAGTCTCATGGACGCCCCATTATCACCCAGACAATACGCGTTCAGATCAGGACATTCGGTGGAAGCGGCGCTACACGGAGTGACCAGAGAATTCGAGTCGGCCTTTTATAATGGCAAATATGCGATAGGTTGTTTTTTGGATATAGAAGGGGCCTTCAATCAAACCCCTAAGGAAGTATTGATCAATGGTTTAAAAGAACACAATGTGTCCACACCAATTGTGACCTGGATAGACAAAATGCTGTCAAACAGGAAAATATACACGACACTGAACGAAGTAACGGTAGAAGGACTGGCCAACAGAGGCTGCCCACAAGGAGGCATTTTATCGCCCACCCTATGGAGCTTGGCGGTGGACTCGCTTATAGAACAACTAAGAAATGGTAACACTCAAGTTTGGGGATATGCAGACGACATAGCGATAATCACATCGCACGAAAACACGGCTGAAGTAAAAAGACGGATCAATCAAGCGCTTGACGTAGTTGCAAAATGGTGCGAGAGAAATAACTTATCGGTCAATCCAGCGAAAACGGAAATGTTGGTGATAACACGGAAGAAGAGAAAGCTAAACACCAAAGGGATAAAATTCGATGGTAAACAACTGAAAAGAAGCGCGAAAGTAAGATACTTAGGTATCACTTTCAATAACAGTCTAAACTGGAATGATCAAATAGAAAAAGTAGTAAAGAGAGCAAGGACAAATCTAGCAATAATGAGTAGAATGGTAAGCAATACATGGGGTTTAACACCAAAAGCATGTCATTGGCTCTACAATGCGGTAATCATACCCAGGCTGATATTTGGATCAGTGATCTGGTGGAAGGGCATTCAAAATGATAAAATAAAGGCTAAACTCGACAGTATTCAACACGGAGGATTGAAAAGAATTCTCGGAGCCTTTAGATTCACGCCCACGAAGGCAATGGAAGTAATATTGAACGCCCCGCCGTTAAAGGCGCTGATAGAGGAGAACGCCATTAGAACAGCAGCGATGCTGAAACGATGGAACATGTGGGAACCAATAGAATCAGGACATTCCACACTCCTAGATGATGTAGAAATGGAGATAGGAGAAGAACTTAGAATGGCGATAGAAATGCCGTCGGATAGAATCCCGGTGACATTTAGGTTCGACAGAAAATACAAAATTATTATCCATACGAGGAAACAATGGGAAAGAGGTAATATAGATCTTTACAAGAATCACATGAGATGGTTTACGGACGGTAGTAAAAATACAGAAGGAGATACAGGCTGCGCCTGGGTCTCAGACATAGGAAACGAAAGATTCTATGAAAGTATGAGTAAATACGCTACAGTATTTCAGGCAGAAGTTAATGCTATTTTCAAATGTGCGAGACATCTATTAAACAAAGAATTAAAAGGAAAACAAATAGTGATCTTTTCGGATAGCCAAGCAGCAATCAAGGCTTTAAATAAACCAAACTTCAAATCGCAAAGCACGCTATCGTGTAGTATAACTCTAACAGAACTAGCTAAATACAATAAAGAGTTAGTAATAGCCTGGTGCCCGGGACACAAGGGAATAGTAGGAAACGAAAGGGCAGATCGCTTTGCCAGAATCGCTGTAATAAGAAGGGAATGTAGCATAGAACCCAGCTGCTTGATATCATATGCAAACCTGAAAAGAGAATTAAAATTAAATTCAAGAAGTAAACTGAAAAGAAGATGGGAGGAAACACTCACCTGTAGGCAAAGCAAGATCTTCTTGAAAGAACCGTCGGAATCTAGAACAAAAAGAATATTAAGTTGTGACAGGAACCAAGCGAGAGTCCTCACTTATATATACACGGGACATGCGCCAGTTAAATATCATTTAAATAAAATGGGTTTAATCGATGACAATAAATGCGAATGCGGTTCAGGACTTGCACAAACGACAAGCCACATCATAAGCAATTGTGATAAATATATAGACAGAAGAAGAAAGGTCTTTGGTAAAAATCAATTAGAAGACGAGGACCTAAGTACGATCAAAGTAACTAAATTATTAGAATTCCTCAAGGACCTAGACCCTTGGGACGAGACAGCGAATCCTCATGTTCGCGGTACGCAACCGTAGAAATTGGAAACAAAAACGGATATTATCAACGACAACGAACACATCCTGCACACACTATCACCATGACTAATGTATATAAAGATTATCATTCGCGCGAATATAATATCAATATCATCAATAAAGATTCCATATGCGGATACTGACTCTACTAAATTCCTCATATTAAATATGTGCATATCAAAAACCTGAATCCCAACCGTAAAAATCGCACAATTATAACAAAATCCATTATATCTAGGTTCGACCTGACAGTCCAGCAAGGCCTGGCAACCAACCGGACTACAAATCTAAGGAGAGTTGGAATTACGGACCGCTGTACGTGTGCACTAAGATATATATAAAGAAAATCATATAGGAGTTCAAGCATTACAAAGACTTTTAAAATTGGAGCAGAAGAAGAATTTATTGCAATAGGTGTACAGGTATGAATGTCTGAGGTGTGATGTACAACATGGTCGCCGAGTGATTGGCGCGAGCACGTGTATTATGGCGTAGAGGTGTTGCATATGAAATAAACGAAGGAGAGGAAAGTTAGGAGAAGAAAGGATATTGGGTAAAAAAGGGAAGTAAGGAACGCGATGCAACAATGATTTGCATAAATTAATGCATGGTATTCGTTTACCCTACAGGTGACTTGATAGGAGTTCGTGGAAGAAGTAAGAGGTTAGAAGATAGCGTGGAATGACAGTGCTCGAGTTATTCTTGTGTAACTATGCTATTATGTAGAGATTGTGTAATGAAGATAGAAATAAAAGAGAGTAGATGTAACTGTGGCTGATTTTAATATAATATATAGTGTTCAAGAGAGCATGTTTGCAGGCAGTGATAGGATAAAAAGTTTAGATTATCGTTTAGAATGGTAGGAGCACTATAAAGAAAATTGATTGCTTATTTATTATTTACTTATTTATATGCAATAAAGAGTTGGTATTGTTTGAAACGAGGTTATAGGAACATTGCCAGTGACAGCTGTAGGTTATGTGCAGGCTGTTTGTTGTATATATGTGATATGAAAGAGACAGGATAGTGTTATGGTGAAGATAAAGATTGTCTAAGATAATTAATTCTAAAGCTTGAATATACACAATCATATATTATGGCAGGTTGAGGTCGTACGTCAGTGCATGAGAGTTAGGTTCGTTTAATGCAGGTACTTTATCCCTGTGGAGTGTATTGTTGCACTAGATCCATTTAATTTGGTGTTATGCATCGTATATGTAGGTTATTATTGAACTCAGACATTTCTTGTATATAGCTTATTACTTTTCTTTATCATATTTGATAATGACAAGCATGTAGTGGATAGATGGTAGCCAGAGTAAGATTGCGAGACGAGCTAGTTGTTTCAATAGTTTGTGAGTATAGTTAGAGAGATACAATAGGTATGAATAGAAAGGTGATATATTGTTAATACTTAAATGTCGTTATCGTAATGTGTAGAAGAGATGGAGTCCAATCGTTTGTTGGATCAACGTACTAGATGGAAGACGATTCGATGTCACCATAGGGAGAGCGAGTGACAGGAGATGAAGGCGAGAAAGGAAATAAAGATAGGGAAAGAGAGGTAAGGTACGAGATGCAACGAATTAATGTAAACGTCTATTGCGTAGGAGTATGTGAATTACCTTATTCATGTCGATGTTACAGGTGGCTGATAGAAGAGATTGAAGGATTACGTGGATGAACATGATCGAGAGAAGTAATAGAAGATAGGTGATAGGATTAGTAGTGAATCAGCGATAGTGACTATTAATTTACTGTACTACGCTATAATTGTAATGTATTCAGTGACATGAGGCATAGCATTCGTAAGAAGCAAACAAATGATCTAATATATATGTTTATAAGATATTAGAAACGGTATTATTATTAGTTGCTCAGAATAATTATGGTTAAAATGGTGAAGTGAATATTCTATTATAAACAGGTGAGCGCAGGTATAATTCGAGATAATTATAGGCAAATGTATATAGAATATAATATTTAGTATTGTACATGGATATTTATGTCCTATTTGAAAGAAATAAAGTACGAAGAGGAATTGTCATTTAAATTGATCTCCTATTGTTTAATTATGACTAAGGTTTCTTAGTATGAGCGTGTGAATGCAATAAGATGCTTGTGAGCGAGAGAAATAATAATTCAAGTATATGTGCGAATAATTGACTGTTTTTATTGACTAGAATGTGGGTCTGGCAAGTTCATTAGGCTGTGCGGAAGGTGATAAGGTAAGTGTGATGAATGTGAGAGTTAAACAACTGGATTATGCTTTGAGAATACGTAGATGTGAGGATAAGAATAGAAGGACTAAGAGATTACATATCAAATCGAATCATTCACTGAAAGTGTCAAATATCCTATTACATAGGTTACACAAGGATTCATGTGCAGTATGGAAAAACATAATATCGTATTCATGGGGTTGCAATAAAACCAAGGTATACAAATCAAACGCAAATAACTTCTCCGACAGGTTCGAGGAAATAAATATTGACCACAATAACTATGCTCTTGTGATTATATATTCTTTATTAAACCAACTCGATAATCCAGTATACAGGCAACAACGATAAGGAACTCCAGATCCGCAGGCACCTGGAAAATACAAAACAAGATGAATAAAGAATGGCCCCATCCGACTACCCAGCTTGTTAAGGAATATAGAACTAATATATCACCTGTCACACCCTTAAGACCCCCAGATCTTCCACTGTAAAAAAGGATACATGCCCACATCCCCTGTAAAAAGAAAATCTACTATTAAAAATAATAATAAAGCCCGAACGTCAAAGTAGGAAACGCAACGACTGACCACTAAAACTCACCTCACATACATTTGACCAAAAATAGGAAATAGATTAATATTACAACCCGAACGTCACCAATTATCCAGCCAGATCACCCGAACCCTAGAAACACAGAAAATAAGAAGTCACATTTATGAACAATAACTAAAACTAAATACAACAGACTCCCCTGGTGAGGTGCGACAACAGGTCATCCGAAATAGAGACGCTGACAGCTCATCGACATCCCACTCACAACCCCTGCAATATAACAAATCATGTTGGTCACATATCTGTCACAATAAGAAATATACAAAACGACTTAGGACAAATAACAATAATAAATAACAAACAGGTCAACAATTCCAATGAACACTTCCATCTATTTGAATCACCAACACGTTGAGCATAAAAGTATTTACAGTTTATACAAAATACAAAATATAACCTCAAGCTCATTTTAAGGCATACAAACACTTTTAAATAACATGCTAGACCAGATTCTATGCTCACACAACATGGCTAAAAACGCGTACACCACTAAAAATCGTCAACAAGACAATTCCAAAAGTAACTACAAAAGAGACAATAGCAGCAAAACTGTAAATAAGAATCGAAACATAGACCTGACAGATCGAAACCGGGAAGCGCGCGGGAAACAGACAACAATATGGCTGACCACGTGACAATAAGGAACAGGGCAGGAAACCTATACAACACAAATACGAAAACGAAATAAAGCCAGGATATGAAATTATATTTAAAGAGCAGACTGTAGAAGAGTATTTATATAAAACTAAAAATCACTTAAAATGACATAAAATCAAAAGAATACTACATAAAATATACCTAGAACAACAAATTATAGGATGCTCACTATACAAAGTTAAACTCTATTTAGAATCGATTGTACTACGTAATAAGAAAGAATTACAATTAAATTAGTACATATAGGGAAAATCTATATATAATTAAGATTTCATCTGAACTTCTTATAAAAGGAAATTATGGGAAGATACATTTAAATTATAAGGACCTATTATATAAAATAAAATTTTCATCCAAAATAACACAAAACAGGCGACCTAACATATAGAATCAAAAACACCTTTCTCCCTTCAGAATAAAATCGTTTATTTACAAATAGTATCTCATAACAGCCCGCAGACCCACAGACACCTGTAAAACATACACAGAACAATAATACAAACCCAGTGCACGACATCACCAGTCCTATATCCAAAAACATACTGCCGAAATGCCACAGAACCTGAACTCGACCATACCTCCTGAAAAAGGAAAGAATAACAATATTAGCTAAGAACACTAAGACAACGACAACTTAACTGCTCATCCTCAGTTAATAAAAATCACGAAAACTGAGGGGAAAAACAAACACGTATCAAACCTCACTCACCCCAATCTTGAAGGACTAAAAACCAAGTTTAAAAGTACCGACCAGAATCCCAACAGCTACACAGCCAGAAAAACCCAGAACCCTGCAAATAAAATAGATAAACAAAAGGAATTACACACACAGTGGCAACTAAAATGACATAAATACCAACAGACTTACAGTAATAAGAATGACAGACCATCAGACGATCACAATAGAACACCTCACGCGAACAAAAATGCACCTGCAGGACGCTGTAAGATGCAGTCCCACCTATAACTCATGTAACATAACAAACCATGTCGGTCATGTATCTGACTTAGGACAAAAATAATAATAAACAATAAACAAGTCAACAATTCCAATGAACACTTCCATTCATTTTAATCACCAACCCGTTGAGTATAAAAGGTTTTACAGACTATACAAAATACAAAACATAACCTCATGGACACCTTAATGCAAACAAACAATTTTCTGACAATATGCTAGACCAGACTCAATGCTCACACAGCATGGTTAGAAACGCGTACACTACTAAAAACCGTCGGCAAGACAATTCCAAAAGTAATTACAAAAAGATAATAGCAGCAAAGAGGCAAAAAGAATTGACACATAGACCTGATAGATCGAAACCGGGAAGCGCGCGGGAAACAGACAGCAATATGGCTAACCACGTGACAATAAGGAACAGGGCAGGAAACCTATACAACACAAATACGAAAACGAAATAAAGCCAAGACATGAAATAATATTTAAAGAACAGACTGTAGAAGAGTATTTATATAAAACTAAAAATCACTTAAAATGACATAAAATCAAAAGAATACTACATAAAATATACCTAGAACAACAAATTATAGGATGCTCACTATACAAAGTTAAACTCTATTTAGAATCGATTGTACTACGTAATAAGAAAGAATTACAATTAAATTAGTACATATAGGGAAAATCTATATATAATTAAGATTTCATCTGAACTTCTTATAAAAGGAAATTATGGGAAGATACATTTAAATTATAAGGACCTATTATATAAAATAAAATTTTCATCCAAAATAACACAAAACAGGCGACCTAACATATAGAATCAAAAACACCTTTCTCCCTTCAGAATAAAATCGTTTATTTACAAATAGTATCTCATAACAGCCCGCAGACCCACAGACACCTGTAAAACATACACAGAACAATAATACAAACCCAGTGCACGACATCACCAGTCCTATATCCAAAAACATACTGCCGAAATGCCACAGAACCTGAACTCGACCATACCTCCTGAAAAAGGAAAGAATAACAATATTAGCTAAGAACACTAAGACAACGACAACTTAACTGCTCATCCTCAGTTAATAAAAATCACGAAAACTGAGGGGAAAAACAAACACGTATCAAACCTCACTCACCCCAATCTTGAAGGACTAAAAACCAAGTTTAAAAGTACCGACCAGAATCCCAACAGCTACACAGCCAGAAAAACCCAGAACCCTGCAAATAAAATAGATAAACAAAAGGAATTACACACACAGTGGCAACTAAAATGACATAAATACCAACAGACTTACAGTAATAAGAATGACAGACCATCAGACGATCACAATAGAACACCTCACGCGAACAAAAATGCACCTGCAGGACGCTGTAAGATGCAGTCCCACCTATAACTCATGTAACATAACAAACCATGTCGGTCATGTATCTGACTTAGGACAAAAATAATAATAAACAATAAACAAGTCAACAATTCCAATGAACACTTCCATTCATTTTAATCACCAACCCGTTGAGTATAAAAGGTTTTACAGACTATACAAAATACAAAACATAACCTCATGGACACCTTAATGCAAACAAACAATTTTCTGACAATATGCTAGACCAGACTCAATGCTCACACAGCATGGTTAGAAACGCGTACACTACTAAAAACCGTCGGCAAGACAATTCCAAAAGTAATTACAAAAAGATAATAGCAGCAAAGCGGCAAAAAGAATTGACACATAGACCTGATAGATCGAAACCGGGAAGCGCGCGGGAAACAGACAGCAATATGGCTAACCACGTGACAATAAGGAACAGGGCAGGAAACCTATACAACACAAATACGAAAACGAAATAAAGCCAAGACATGAAATAATATTTAAAGAACAGACTGTAGAAGAGTATTTATATAAAACTAAAAATCACTTAAAATGACATAAAATCAAAGAATATTACATAAAATATACCTAGAACAACAAATTATAGGATGCTCACTATACAAAGTTAAAATTTTTATTAGAATCGATGGTATTAGGTAATAACAAAGAATTACATTTAAATTAGTACTTATAGGGAAAAACCTAAATATAATTAAGATTTCATTTGAACTCCTTATAAAAGGTAATTATGGGAAGATACATTTAAATTATAAAGGACCCATTATATAAAATAAAACTTTCACCTAAAATAACACAAAACAGGTGACCTAACATATAGAATCAAAAACACCTTTCTCCCTTCAGAATAAAATCATTTATTTATTTACAAACAGTATCTCGTAACAGCCCACAGACCCACGGACACCTGTAAAACACACACAGAACAATAATATAAAATACAAACCCAGTGCACGACATCACCAGTCCTATATCCAAAAAACATACTGCCGAAACGCCACAGAACCTGAACTCGACCATACCTCCTGAAAAAGGAAAGAATAACAATATTAGCTAAGAACATTAAGACAGCGTCAACTTAACTGCTCATCCTCAGTTAATAAAAATCACAAAAACTGAGGGAAAAATAAACACGTATCAGACCTCACTCACCCCAATCTTGAAGGACTAAAAACCAAGATTAAAAGTACCGACCAGAATCCCAACAGCTACTCAGCCAGAAAAACCCAGAACCCTGCAAATAAGATAGATAAACAAAAGGAACTACACACACAGTGGCAACTAAAATGACATAAATATCAACAGACTTACAGCAATAAGAATGTCAGATCATCAGACGATCACAATAGAACATCTCACGCGAACAAAAACGCACCTGCAGGACGCTGTAAGATGCAGTCCCACCCATAACTCCTGTAACATAACAAACCATGTCGGTCATGTATCTGACTTAGGACAAAAACAATAATAAATAATAAACAAGTCAACAATTCCAATGAACACTTCCATTTATTTGAATCACCAACCCGTTGAGTATAAAAGGTTTTACAGACTATACAAAATACAAAACATAACCTCATGTACACCTTAGTGCAAACAAACAATTTTCAGACAATATGCTAGATCAGACTCAATGCTCACACAGCATGGCTAGAAACGCGTACACCACCAAAAACCGTCGGCAAGACAATTCCAAAAGTAATTACAAAAAGAGATAATAGCAGCAAAGCGGTAAATAAGAATCGACACATAGACCTGACAGATCGAAACCGGGAAGCGCGCGGGAACAGACAACAACATGGCTGACCACGTGACAATAAGGAACAGGGCAGGAAACCTATACAACACAAATACGAAAACGAAATAAAGCCAAGATATGAAATTATATTTAAAGAACAGACGGTAGAAGAGTATTTATATAAAACTAAAAAATCACTTAAATGATATAAAATCAGATAACATTACATAAAACATACCTAGAACAGCAAATTATAGGATGCTCACTATACAAAGTTAAACTCTATTTAGAATCAATTGTAATAGGTAATAACAAAGAATTACACTTAAATTAGTACTTATAG
Organism: Ceratina japonica; assembly: GCA_019453355.1. NCBI lineage: Eukaryota > Metazoa > Arthropoda > Insecta > Hymenoptera > Apidae > Ceratina > Ceratina japonica. The sequence goes on from SMSR01008353.1 coordinate 13,152, forward strand.
GGAAAGTCTATATATAATTAAGATTTCATCTGAACTTCTTATAAAAAGTAATTATGGGAAAATACATTTAAATTATAGAGGACCCATTACATATAAAATAAATTTTCATCTAAAATAACACAAAATAGGTGAACTAATACATAGCACTACAGAAGGATGTATCACCACATACATTATTTAAAGCTTCCCCAAGCGTAAAATCAGCTAATAAAGAATACGATCTAAGAATTAATTTATAATACAGAGGAAAGAAATAACATATACACAAATAATACCTAAAAATTAGGAAAGGATTAACAAAGACACATACAACGAAGCAAACGCACCAGAACCGGACCCAATAAAATAATCAAGTTATAAATTACACAGAACTCCAACAGCGGTATGAATACATTTTAAAAAAACCAATATATTCAATAACAAAACGATGCAACTCATAAAATCATAGAAATATAAGTCAACAAAATTAAAACGAAATGAACATATTCCCAAAATAATAATAAAAACACGAACAGTAGAAACAAAGAAAAAAAATGTTTCCAATATCGAACTCAATTAAAGCGACCCATACAAAACACAAATACAACTGGAACACTTAAACCACGCGCGGACCTATTAAATAATATCAAAACTAATCGTAAAATTCCAGGTAATAAAAATTAAGAAGCTATACACATCACCCCGATAAAATATAATGACTTTAATAAATACAAAGATGCATAACTATAAGTATCATTGACCAAACAAAGGGGTCTAAAAACCAAAATCAGCTCGAACATAGACACCGGATCCTTATATTTACGTATTGTATAATACAACATTATAACAGAGAACGTAACACGAATTCAAAAATAATAACAACTCAAACCATAAATTGTACGAAGATTATTAACGAGCGAAATCGACCCCAAACCACAAGGAATCCCATAAAACGAATAAGCAAACTATAGACAAATGAACTGTCAAACCCACAACAGGCTAATAAAGATAACGAAAAAACAATTACAAATAAATATTAATGGGAAAGGAGACGAACGGGTAGAACAGTAGATAGAATGGATCAATTATACCCTGGATATAATTAGACATAAACCGATCCGATTATAAAATTACAATTTAACCACCAGAAATGAACTATAACAATTAATATCAACCCGCGACAAAGTAAAACATCTAAATGATACAAAGTACCTGGACTGAACGCTGTTAATTGGACCGACACAGATCAAAGGAAAGAAAGGCCAGCCGAAACGGCGGAAAAATACCAGACGAGTACGACAATGTTGCCGCAAAGGCCGATAAATAGTAATGGAACGGGTAGACAAGGAAGATTAAAACCAGCATACAAAATTCACTTACCAGGAAATAATAAGACAGGAAAAATATAACTAATAACACAGACACACTTCAATAGGACAAAAACATAAGAACTTTAACGAATATACAGCATAGATGATGGAGTATGAACAGATAAGAGTAGGGAGAATAGATCGGAAAATGGATAAGTCATGAAATTAAATACGAGTTCAAAAGTCTAGTAAGAAAATCAATACACCCTAAAAGACGTAATCAAAACTACATCCAAATATACGCAATAAATAATGCATAAGAGAGAGAAAACGGAAAGATCAAACGCGTACCGCAAAAATCGAGCGCGTGCAAGGTCAAAGATAAATACGACCACGTGTCGACCTAAATCGAGACACGGGGGATAGCAAAGGAGGAGCGTCACGACCAGTGGGGACCCAATTGAAACGAGAAAGAGAATAATTCGGCAGAGTAGGAGAAGAACCAAACCAATGAAACCGAGAACTTGGACGAGAGAAAGGGCAACGCGAAGTGGTGGGGAGAAAAACCGCGGGCAAGCGATCCCGCCGAAACCAGCCACGGCACCAGTCCGAAGCGACATAAGCACGCGATATGAATCCGAACGTGGTAAAGACAGTAAAAGTGGCGGTGGCAATAGTGCCTTTAGAGTTCCCGAAGAAAATATTATTTGAGATAGATATGGAACACGTGGTGGAAGAATTAGCGAACCTTATAGAAAAGGATACGGAGGAAAGGGTCGCAAAAGGGTTGGGACAGATAAACCCAAGGATAAAAGATTTTAGCATGAGATCAGGTGGGATACTCATGTTTTGGGACTCACAAGAATCGGTCAACTGGTTGAGAAAGAACATACACAACATAAAATCGAAATCTGGACTAAGACTGAAGGCGACAGGTACAGAAATTTTAGACAACACATTCGAGATCGAAGTGAGATC